>JBBPCZ010000163.1:11166551-11215850 GCA_037974445.1 Brycinus macrolepidotus | reverse complement strand
CAAATAGCTTTGGTTTTATATTTGATTTGATTACATTAATGTTTAAGTTGAGATTTACAAGAAATATTTAAACTGCAGCTGTGTAAAGGGAATACAGCTGTTAAAAATTTGTTCATATGGCAGTACTTTTAAATAAAAGTGCGCAATACACTACTTTTGAATTAATTGTTGAATTTTGCATATAACAATGTGATTAATCGCAATTAATAGCAGAAAATCATGTGATTAATCTCGATTAAAAATGTTAATTGTTGCCCAGCATTAATTTTTTTTTTTTTACCATACATTAAAAATACCACCTGCCTATTGCACTGTCAGTATTTCATGAGGATTGAAACAATGTAAAGTCTTCTCACATTAACTTACACTGATGGTTAAGAATCTTTTCTCCTCTCGTGTAAGGTGAATTTTTAATAAGGTTTTAAATGCCAGCAACAATTGTCATCTTGAAAAGAACGTAATGTCTAATTCTTTTCCTGCACATCCTTCTGTGACGTTTCTGTGTGTGCCTGCAGTAACAACACTCCTTATCACGTCACTGTGAATATTTTTTTTGGTGAATGTCTAAAACTAAATAACATTTTGACGAAACAAAAGTTTTACAATATTTTGATTATGTAATTTCTGCAGTTCTAAACAAGATTTATTATTTGTTGAAATACTTGTTTGTTTGTTTGTTTGCATAATAGTATTTGCATAACAACCCATCAGGTTATTATGCAAATGCTTCTGGGTGCAAAACTAGTGTTAATACAAATAGCGGTGTCAGTGTAAATGAAGTGAAAGTGGTACTGGTCCTCACCAGACAAAATAAATTACACTGACATGAATTTCATTGAATGTTGGATTTGTGACAAATACTTTGAAGGTTTAAATGAACATAAAGTGAAAAATGGAAAAAAAATGTTGAGCATAATTGAGTAAATGAGTAACAATAAAGGTTTTTATTTTCAATAACACTTAACTATAGCACACAATTTCCAGAATAACATTGTGTTGTTTTCTTTTCCACCCCGATAACATTTGAAACAGCTAATTTTTAAAGAAGCCTACAAAGTATATCATGTCAACATTTCACTTGGGATGAGTTCCGCAGGCTCTCTTTTATCAAAACAAGGAAAATAAGTTAAGTTCTTTCAAGAAATGATGCCTTTAAATATCTTCCCTCTTGTAGAAATCTGTGTACTGTGACATTTCCCACTCCATTCACTCCACCGTAAGAAAATAGGCGCTAATGGTCTATGTCTAATAGGTACATATTCCTGAATCGTGACAGCTCATGTGTGTGACTTCATTGAGCTGTTTTTGTCTTATCAGGCCTACCCAGACAGCTTCTGTGTGTCTCTATCAACAATGTTGTTTATGAACATAATCCTGCCACAATCATACCAGGGAAGTCTAAATGAGCTTAGCTCTCTAAAACATGTACTGCAGACTCGATTATCAGTGTGACAAAGTGGAGGAAATTCAGGGATCAGATAATACCTTAAACATTTCTTTAAACACGTTTCTCTCTATAGATTCCTGGGCCCTCTGCTGGTGCTGGGGTGGGCCTTGCTCTGAACACAGACACTAAGAGACGCAATCGAGGGAGATATGAGGAATAAAAATAGCAGTGATGCTAGGATGCTAATTACAGCATCAGCGCTAACGCCCTTCTCTGCTGCTAGCATGAATTAGCATTAGCGGGGCCTTGACTGCCTCCAGCACAAAATTCACCCTGACAGTAATGCATGCTTCTATCCAATGCAGCATGGCAAAAAAGACAGAGAGAGAGATAAGGCACGGGGGGGGGGGGGTGTTGCGAAAAAGAAAAGAGCGAGGAAAGGGAAGAAGGGAGAAGAAGTGAAGAAGAGAGAGTCGGGGGGGTGTTGGGTGGGGGGGAGGGGGGGCCCTTAGTGCTGGGCTTAACCAGACTGGTGGAAAGAGCACCAGTGACCGAAGATCTGTGGGAGTTATTAAGCCGGTGTTATTAAAAGTTGAGGAGTCCCAGTAAGACCCTCACAATAAGGTCGATCTGAGCGTGTGTGTGTGTATGTGTGTGTCATAAAGGATTGGGGTCTGCTGCTGTACTCTGGCAGTGGATTAAGTGTAAGGAGGAAAGAGAGAGAAAGAGAAAGAGAGAAAGAGAATGGAAAAGAGAGAGAAAGTGAAAGAGAGAGAGAGAGAGAGAGAGAGGAAGGCTTAAGTCTGATGTGTATCACTGTGGACTCTGTAAAAGGGGTCAGATAAATACAGTTGGGGGTTTTATACTAATTCCTGACAGCGCTAGCGCTAGGCCACTGAAGCAGGCTCCCGTCCATTGAGATAACTGCTGAATATAGCATCTGCGGCTAATCCCATTTACTCCATACAAACCAGCAGCCACACTGAGCAGCCCAGGCCTCTTTTCTACTGTTCTTTCTATCAGCACGGGCTGCCTAGCTCTGTGTTACTGGGTCCCACACACTCAAAAGGCATAAACGTACATAGATAGACCTACTTTTTAAAGCCTGATATATGAATAACTTATTCCCACTGAACCATAAGAGTGGAAATAGAAAAATTATTGTGTACAAAAACCAACAGTTCTCTTAAAGTCTACAGTATGTTATAGTATTCATTTAAATCTCCGGTTCTAGCTGTTAAAGATTTGAAAGCATGCTCACATACACATATTCAAACACACACACATAGCTTAACATGCAGATCATGCACAGTTGACTTTGTGTCCAGGGGCGCAATGATTGTTCTGTCTAATACTGTTAGAGAGGCTGCTATGTGCAATGCAAGGTCAAAGGTCAAGCTGAAGCTAAAAGCAAAAACTGTGTGTTGGGTGGGTGGAGTGGGGGGGGTTCAAGTGTCGCGGTCAGATGGCCATCAGAAAAAAAACTCTCTCTCTCTCTCTGTCTCTACATTCTCCAGCCCCATACTGTATTTCCCTTTGTTCCTCAATGCTTTCTCTAATTCCATCCTATTACTCTCCCTTCCCCCCATCCCTCTGTTTCCTCCACCCGCTTTTCAATTCTCTTCCTTATTACTTTCTCTATAATTGAAAAAGACATGCTCTCCACTTAATTCTGGGGCAGCCATTTTCTTAATTCACAAAGCTGTTCGTGTCAGCCTTAGGTGTTAAATATCCTCACTGACTCTGACTTTGATGTGAACATGCACTTTATGCCAGGTCTGCTTCTTTGACTGTAAGATAGTCACAGTTTTCCTATAGTTTCCTATTTCAAATATTCATTCCACAAATGAGATGCTTGGGGCCGGAGCGTGTAAGGCGGGACCTAACACATGGTAAAACCTAACTAAGTTTTATGTAGTTCATGTAGACTGTGCCTTCATTCACTGTTTTCATATTCCTTTAGCCAATGGCAGACATGACCATGAGAGCTAGATAGAATAAGGACGGGGAAAAAAAATACCTCTATGATGACAGTTTCTACTAGCGCCCTCATATAAGATTCCAGCAGTATGTTAGCACTAAGCTAATGGCATCACACATAAACATTTTTGGCTGATCTGGATTGAACATGCTTGTAAAAGACATTCTACATTTTATCTGAACCGTGTAACAGACATTTTAACAGAAACACAGATCAACCATAATGTTAAAACTACAAGACTAATATTGTGTAAAGTAAAGCAAAGTAAAGTTAAGTGGCCCTTATAGTCACATGTGACCCTCGTTGCTGTGTCTACCACAGCACACAGTGTGAATAATGTGAAATTCTTTCTCTGCATTTTACCCCAATCACCAAGTGAAGCAGTGGGCTGCGAGCAACATGCCACCCGGGGAGCAGTGTGTGGGGACGGTACCTTGCTCAAGGGTACCTCAGTGGTGCCACTAGCAGTCCTGGGATTCAAATCCACGACCTTCTGATCGCAGGGGCAACTCCCGAACCACTAGGGCACCAGCTGCCCCAACACGAGGCCAACAGGTCAATTTTGTGCCGCCAAAACAGCTCTGACCCTCCATGACAAAGCCTCTGTAGATGTGCTGTAGTATCTGGCACCAAGACATTAGCAGTCAATCCTTTAAGCCCTGTAAGTTGTGAGGTTAGGCCTCCATGGATCGGATTAGTTTGTCCAGTACATCCCACAGATGCTCGATGGATTTAGATCTGAGGAATTTGGAGGCCAAGTCAAACCCTTGAACTCTTTCTCATCTTCCTCAAACCATTCCTGAATAATTTTTGCTGTGTGGCAGGGCACATTATTCTGGCTACTACCATTAGAGAATACCATCACCATGAAGAGTGTACATGTCTCCAACAATATTTATGAAGCATGAACTGGAATCCAACATTTTTAGAACTTCATAATATCTCTACTGTGAATGGTAGCTCAAGAACCAGGAAACTCAGAAAAAATGAGGTAAACTTATCTAATCTGCAGTATATTGCTCATCAACCCAAAACAGTCCAGGAGGCTACCATTAAGGTCATAAACTAGCTTTCCTCAAAACAAGTCCTCTTGTTAATAAATCTCTTATACTAATCAGTTTGATTAATACTCACCGCCTAGATTTTATCTGTTTAACTGAATAATGGCTGGATTACAATAAAATGTATCCAGAGTGAGAAGTGGTGGGGTAGCGGTCCTTTTTAATTTTTTTTTTTTTAATGCAAACAGATAACACTCGAGGATTTGTCTTCATTTGAACATCTTTGTACCCTAAAAAAGAGACACCCCATTATTTTTATTAATTATTTACAGACCTCCAAAACATTCTACTGATGACCTTTCTGCTGTCTGGCATCTTCACAGCTTATTAATAATGATTTTAACAAAGACAATCCAAAGAACAGCATATAAAAGAATTTCTTGCTCTACTCAACACTTTTGGGCTCTAACAACATGTAAAACGTCCACACATAATATACATATAAACATAATTCACATACTAGACTTAAATATCAGCAAGAATGTTCATTATTAATTCTATCATTATTAATTATTTGATCACTGTATTTGATTACCTCTTTATTTTATTTGATCAATTTCCCTTTCACTAAAATGTACTTAAATGATAACACTGGAGATCTGTTTGTTAAGCCCATGTCCTCAGTACCGAGGTTAGAATCAGAGTCTGTTAACACTCTTTTAGAAATACCAGGATTATTAATATCAACGTCCTGGCCCCTATAAAAACAAAGACCATTTCTGACAAGCAGAAGTCTCCATGGAGCACTAAAGTGGTAAATATCCTAAAAAGGCAGACGGAGAAAAACCAGCCTGTAAATTCACTACGACCAATACAGATTGAGCCAGAAATGAAAAAGGCCAGACAGTCTTTCTTTTCCGACGTCATTAACAAAAACATTAATAACTCGCGCACTCCGTTTGCCACTGTTGACAGATTAACAAAGCCTCTCAGTCAATAATTTAATGAATTTACTGTTTTCTTCAAAGACAAAATAACAAACATAAGACAGGCCATCGAGGCCTCACTGCCAGTAAATGAAGCTGTTCTTCACATAACACGACACGAAAAAGAATCTAATTACAATGTCTCACTTCTGCACTGTCAGCAACAAAACACTTGAGTAAACTGTGCGAAACTCGTACTGCTTTGACCCCCAATCTGCAAAGTTTCCCCAAGATGTTTTAACTCCCTAAAAAAAGGATCTTGTGCAAATGGTAAATAGTTTGTTAATTTTGGGTATCTTCCCAGATTCACTGAAGATGGCAGTTGTTAAGCTTCTCTTGAAAAAGAACAATATAGATCCCACCGCACTTAACAACTACAGACCCATTTCTGACCTCAATTTTATAGGCAACGTTATTGAAAGGGGTGTTCTCACTCAGCTTAACAATTTTCTAATCGCAAATAACTGCTTTGAAAAGTTACAATCAGGACTTTGGCCACACCACAGTATGGAGGCTGCTTTAGTAAAGGTTCTAAATAACATCTGCCTAAACTTGGAATATTGGCTCTGGTGCTTTTGGACCTTTGTGCTGCCGCTGACATGGGGTGACAATATTATTCTAATAGACATACTTAAAATCTAGGTGGACCTTTCTGTAACAATCCTAAATTGGTTCAAATTGTATTTAAATTGAACTGTTACAGGCTCCCACTAAGCCAAATCCTGCAGGACAACAAAATTGCTATTCATAGCTATGAGGATGATACTCAGATTCACATCAGCCTGTTCCCCTGATGACTACAGTCTGACAAATTGTTTGTGCAAATGCATTGAGCTTATCTATTGTTGGATGTGTCTTAATTTACTCCAGCTGAACAAGGAGAAAACAGAAGTGATTATATGTGTCCCATTTGAAGAAAAAAGGAAGGCTTATACGTATCACAGTTCTAAAGTTTTAAACGCTAAACCACAAATAAAAAAAAAAACTTGGAGTCCAAATTGACTTAGAGCTATTAACTCCACAACAAAGTCAGCTTTTTATCACATGAAAAACACCGCAAAATTCAGAGAGTTTATGACTGCAGAAAACTCATTCATGTGTTTATCTCCAGCAGGATAGATTATTGTAATACCCTTCTTACTGTCCTCCCTAAAAATCCATTAGACACTTGCAGCTAATTTGGAATATTGCTGCCAGAGTGTTAAAGACAAAGAATGGATGAACACATTCTCACATTCGTTAGATTCAAAATGACCAGTCTGTGGTTACCCAGCCCTTTATGCAATGTGAGTGGTGTTCTGACACCTTTCTGTCATAGCCAGCATGAACTTATTCGGCAATTTGTGCTACAGAAGCTCTTCTGTGGGATCAGAGCAGGCGAGCTAGCCTTCGCTCTGCATGTGGCAATGATTCTGTTACTAGTTCACCGGTTGTCCTTTCTTGGACCACTTTTGGTATGTACTGACCACTGCATACTGGGAAGACCTGTCGTTTTGGAGATGCTCTGACCCAGTCGTCTAGCCATTACAATTCATCTCTTGTCAAAGTCACTCAGATCTTTCCGCTTGCCCATTTTTTTGCTTCCAACACATGAACTTCAAAAACTGACTGTTCACTTGCTGTCTAACATATCCCACCCTTTGACAGGTGCCACTGTAACAATATGGCATAATATGTCAGTGGTTTTAATGTCATGCCTGATCAATGTATTTTACCTGGTATGTAACAGTTTTACAATGACTCTTTCAGTGAAGAGTGGTGGCATAGAGCTGCCACTGTTTACCATCTGACAGAAACCCAAAAAGCTCACAGTCAATAATGTATCTTGGATTTCCAGAAGGTCTAGATTAACATTTTCCCTCACAAAACTGGCTCCACACTTTGTAAATCACAATATGATTGATTGATCCCTTCCTAATTATGTTGGTTATTAATCTGACATGTTAGAACTTAATTCCAGCACCTCACTTCAGTTCAGTGTTCACTTTGCTATATCTATCTAGATACCACAAAAATCTGACTCCATTCTTTTTCAACTAAACTTAATAAAAGTAGTACTGTAGTACTTGCTGGTGTTTAGTGGAATCCATCTCTTTGCTAGAACCATGTTTGCATTTAAACTAAAAACTACAGATATGTTTTCAGAAATCATTAGGCCTTCTCTCTCTGCAATCCTAGAAGGCCTTGAAGGATCCTTTCTGCCTATAGCCAACTGTGAATTTTTCTAGCGTTCTGACCAGGAATGGCATCATGTTGTCCAAAAGTAGTGGGACAAAATGTATTGGCTCTAAAGAAAAAACTCCACGGGACTTGGCTAAAGTATGCTAGAAGAACAGTAGCAAGACACCAAAGTTCAGGCTGCACCTTTCTTCTTCTGAAAGTGTCCCGTGGCTTCTTACTTTCAGCACTACAGGTCAGTGTTCCCCAACCCCAGTCCTGGAGGCTCTATATATTTTAATGTTTTCCCTGCTCCCATAAACACCTGATTCAGCTTCAGTTGGATCATTCACAAGTCCTTACTGAGTTGAGGAGTGTGTTAAAGCAGAGAAAGCACTGAATGGCATAAATCAGAGCACTAATGTAATAAAAAACCTTTACATTAAATGTTGTTTGTTTACATAGACAATGTTGTTTTTGTTCCCTTGGAACTGTCCCATTCCCCAGCCGAAATGGAGATTTTAATTGCTTCTGCCACTGAGTTTCATTATCCGTCTCTTTTCATGCATATAGGTCAGTGGTCTGAGCGGTTACACAGAAAAGAGTTTTTTTCCAAATAATGCCAGCCTGAATGCCATTATAAAGAACTGAGGCATAGCCCCAGTACTTTAACAAATGTTAGGTAAAATGCCAGGTCACCCTTGTTGTTTTCTCAGCCATGAATCTGACCATTTCTTGTAATTTACCATATAGACAGTTTTTGTATGAAAGTAACTTTTTTCACCATAAGTAATTCTCAGTCACAACAGTTCTCAGTTACTTAACTGTTTGTGTGAAAGTAACTTTTATCATCATAAGTATTTCTCAATTACTGAACTAAACTGTTTGTGCACACAGTCTGTTATGTTTTGTTATGTTAATAATGCTCTCAATGCCTGTCACATGTGATTTGACACGTGTTACAGCAATGCCCCTCAAGAATAGTGACATCAATCCATTTCTCCCTGTGTAAATTCAAAATGCCAGTTTTGTCTGAACTTTTTTATTTTAGACTAAGGAAATGAAAATTCACTAATGATACCATATTAAATAAAGACATTTCAGTTTTATGCTACTGATATTTATTCTACCATGTCAGAATCAAAATCAGACTCAGAAAACTTTATTGATCCCGGAGGAAATTGCTTATGTGGTCGAAAATAAATCTAAGACTTTTTAACAGTCAAATTTACTTTGCTTTTTTTGTTATAAATTTGGAAAGCCCATTTGCTTCCAACAACATATGAAGCCAGTTGCAATAAACCCCGTCTATAGGTTCTCTTTTCTGCTGAGCTGTCTAAAACTGGTCAATGCTTGACACTAAATTTACATATTCATTTGTAGCAGAGCTGTATAGGTTATTTGCTTATCTGGCTAAAATACTTTTTTAACTATTTAATGAAAACCAAAATGTGTAAGGTTGTACCCCAGCCTCCTCTTAAAGATCCGAGCTCTGAATCCGGACATGAGAACAGCTTCTGGGAGACCGCCTGGCCCCTTGATGTGTTCAGAAAAGAAAACTGGGAGCAACAACACTCTTTCTTAAAGGGGCTAGCCAGTATATGGGAGGCTCAAGTGTAACTTGCACAATGCTACGTGTAATATTTTTTACATCTGACAAAGGATAAGTAGAGAGAAATGAGGGCCAGTGGCTGGTAGGCATGTTTTATACATCACCAGTGATAGAACTTGACATTAAGGTAAAGAGAAAAAAGCACCCACATTCATTCAATACACGCTCAGCTCTGAAAATGTACTTCGTTCCCCTAGCACAGACAAGGCCGGCTAATAAACCGATAAAGCATGTGTCCAATCGAAGGAGAGTGAGGTAGGGATGGGGAGAGAGGTAGAAAGACAGAATAAGGAACATGTCTCACACTGAAATCTCATCTCTGCCTTACCAAACCAAGAAGAAGGGAGAGAAAGAGAGAGAGAGAGAGAGAGAGAGAGAGAGAGGGAGCGGTATCCTGTTTATTGATCAGATAAAAGCAGCGACACGCAGTAACAGAATGGCTGCTACAGCAGATCGTCTCCCTCATAGATCCGCTTCATCTGTAAGCAGCAGCCCCCTATGGAGGACAGCATTGAACAGCAGGGGAGGAGGGACAAAAGCAAAACGCAGCAGTTTAATGGGTAATTGGACTCTTGAAGGAAAGAGGAAGAAAAAACTTCCTTCTGAGCTTTACTGCTTGCGTGACTCTAAAAGTGTTAACATGTAATAACAATATTACACAAAGGCGTAGGTTAGTTACAGTATTCAGTAATTTCACAGGACCACCATCCTGAAATCCAAAGTGAGGCTGCGGTGGGAATATCCTGAAATCAGATTGTACGGATGGAGGATGGTGAAAACAAGGTCACTTGAAAAATCAATATTTCTATTTCAATATAATGGTATAAGTATTAGGGATGTGTGCAGATGCTGAAGAGGGATTGTCATCAGGTGTTCATAATGGATCAGAAACAGAGGCTGCCTCAGATAAACTTATTAGCTAAGCTAATATAAGCTAAGCTAATTCAAATGATGAAATTTGAATTTTCAGGATGTACTGAAGAATTTACTGAAGAATAATGATTTGAATCACTGAATCATCATAAAGTCAGAGATTTACACCTCTATTAAGAAGATTCCAGTAAAATGTTATGATTTCAATCCATCTAAGAATCTGTATCAGCCTCTGAAAGTATCCATGTGGTTCACTCACTCACCAGCATGGGGGTACGGTGGTACAGTCCACACATGACACTGTGGGGTCAGGAGGGGTTTCTGACCCCTGGTCTTCTGTGGCTGGCTGTAATGAAAAACAATTGTCCTGCCGTGATGGGCCTGGGCCAGACAATCAGGAAGGATCAATGAGAGTGAGCAAGAATACACATTACCTTTCCTGGCCTGCTTTGGCTTCAGTCCAAACCCCGAGCCACCAACACAGCATTTTCTCATTACGGGGTGAAGCAATTTGGAGACATGGAGGTCAGTGGGACCAGCCAAGGGTTACTGGGACAGAGAGGCCAACGGAAGGGGGAGGAAGGAGGCGGGTCAGGGTGCTAAAATGAAACGGGAGTTGGCAATAAAATAGTGAAATAGTGTTCAGGGAAGGCCTTCAGGCAAGATGGGGGGTGAGTCGCACAGATAAATGCTGTATTTCCAAAAAAGCTCTATTTCTTTCACAAGGTTGTCGCTGTGTACAAGAACATTACACAGCATTTCACCAGTAACTTACAACTGCTGTCTGTCTAAAGTTAAAGAAATACAGCTTAGTACAATCGAACAATTGTAAAACTGCATGAAAGCACTTAACTTTAAGAGCCCATATCAATTCCCCACTCTCACAACAGTCGCATGTGAAAGTCTAGGCACCCCATGATCAAACTACACACTTTTTTGAAGTTAACACCACCTCTGCATATACAAACTCGCACAATGACTATTTGTTCGCTGAATTTAATGTTTGGGCACCTTTTTTGTTCTTAATAAGACCTCCTTTGGGGGGTCAAACCTGTTGGAAAATGTTGTTATAGACAGTGTTGTGGAGTCAAAAAATGCAAAGACATTCATATATTTTTTTTATTTTATAAAAGTAAAAAAAAAAGTAATGCATATGCATAACATACAAAAATACACTGCTCTTGTACTTATTTCATATGTTTGCCATTTATGTGATTCATAACATTTAATGTACACTATTCAGCAAATCAAGTCTAATTATTTTAGAAAGTGGAATTTTGAGGAATGTATCTGAATTCCATTTCTTTTCAGATTCATGCAATTCTAATTCCAGCTCCATGAAGTGAATTGGAATTTACTATGCTTTCACCATTCACTTCATGACTGACCCCAACCCTGCTGCCGGCTGCCACACAACCCCAAAGCATAACCCTCCTGCTTAATGGTAGGCAAGCTATTTTTTATTGAAGTGCTTCTCCTTTTTTCTTCTCCAAAATGAATTTTTGTTTATTTTTGTTTTTATCAGACCAGAGCACATTCCAAAAACGTGTTGTATTGTAACGTGTTGTACTTTTGTGATGAGATCACAGTTAAAGTTACCTTCTGATGATTCTTCCATGTGGTTGTGCAACACTGCTGCACAGGGGGAGTGTACATCACTATTCTCATAGGTCAACCGTAACCCCTACCCAGTTGTCTCAATCGCATTTCTGCCTAGTATTCCATTGTTCAGTATTTTGCGTTTTCTTGTTTTGTTAGTTGTTATAAATGTTGTTATTTGGACTTGCGCCTCCGCTACGTTCTCCCTTAACCTAGACTGTTACATGATGATGTATTGATGCATTAACAAAACATCTGTTCTCTTACACATGGATACACTTGTGGGAACACCTGGGTGTATAGAATCTGCACTTCTTCCTCCACTTGATTTAATGAGCTACAAATGAGAAATACTCTTGTTATCACCACCAATATGTTATACTTCTAATACATCATGGTGGTCATATACATAACTAGGGCAAAACTGTTTCTTATATGCTGAACAAGAATTACGGCAAAATGTGGAGAAGAGCGGATGTGTGCATTTGATCTGATGACCTCCGGCTGCTGACTAGGACATCACTCCGCTCATACCCCCCACTGAGACCCCCAAGAGGGCAAGAGATCTGAGTCGGCTCCTTTCTGACATGCACACACACGCACCACACTGTCTACTGACTCAAAATCTCCTTGACCACCCACTGCTTTTTGGTAATGTTTTATTCTCTCTCTGTCTCTTTACAATGGGCACAGTCTCCTAGGATAACCCAGGATACACTGCACAACTTTGTATATCATTTCAGCTAACGAGGCTTACCTCTTGAGTTTTCTCAACTGCTCACACTGCAGCACACTACACAGTTTAATTCTAGGAGTTTCCGCCCAAGTGACGGCCCAAAACCTCTCTTGAGACTTTGCCCCCTGATGTGAGATAATCATCGGCATCACAGCTCTGCTCACATTTCAGGAAAACATTCTGTGTCATGTTAGAAAAATAATTGGTGTGTCCCAGACACATCTTCAAGTCATTGTAAATAAACACATCCCATAAGGCTGCAGACATAACAAATAATTAAGGATTTTTGCACGGTTGTGAAAATGTGGTTAGGAGGGCAATGACAGGGCACCATCATTAGCCCCCTGCACTCTGCACTTACTACATCATCAGTGTACTGACACTGGGTTTTCCGTTCTTTTACTAAGTAAAGGGAAATGCATCAAAATGACTGTCTGCGGTAAACAATCATACATTAAGAGATGCAAAAGAGACAGCTTACAGTGAAAAATGCTGGAGTATTCCTTTAATCGTGGCTAATTTGACTATATTTTTCAAAGGCTATCATAGTCGTTATGCCTACATAACAAGTGCTATCATGAGGAATGACAAGTTTTATTCCAGTCCCATCATTCTGTATCATTTTGTATGAATGAATGTATGAATGAAAAGAAATGAGTCTTTGAATAGTAAATGAATCAGTAAATAATAAATCAATAAATCAGGAAAAAATGAAGTAATAACAAAATAGGAAATAGAGTCTTAAAGCAAAAACACTGCCTATGAAAATAAAAAATTAAAATGAAAAACATAAATCCAAGCCATTTTTCTGCCATATCAATATCATTATTAACACAGATAATAAATAATGATAACAACAGCAGCAACAACAAGAACAACAGTAACAATAACTAGAATGCATTTTCTTGAAAAAAATGTTAAGTGTAATTGTACGGTTGCTATGGTGTAGCTCAGCGGTCCCCAACCTTTTTAGCGCCACGGACCAGTTTCATGTAAGACAATATTTTCACTGACCGGTATAGATACAACTAAAAACAAAGTGCGTAAAAATACGAAGAAGCTTCCCAAAGACGTTTGTTTTTTACTCATTTTTGCTAGCTTGTGGGCTAAAATTTTGATGTACCGTATCACGTGACCAAGACGAGCGTTTTTTCAAAATAAAAGATCTTTCAGACTCTGATAATCAATAAAATATTTTTATTCTGTCTTTCTGTGCAACCCGGTTCCAAATGACTCACGGACCGGTGGTTGGGGCCCTTTGGTGTAGCTAGCCGGTTGCTAGGGTAACTGTAGTCATTGCTATAGTTTTGCTAGGTAGTTACTATCGCATCACAGGTGGTTGCTAAGGTGTTGCTAGGTGGTTACTATGACAATATTAGACTATACTTTTCAAAGGCTATCATTGTTGTTATGCCAACATAACAAGTGCTGTCTTGAGGAATGACAAGTTTTTTTCGGTCTTCAGTTCGGGGTAGTTGGGTCAGTTCAGACAGAATTTCGATGGTTCTATATTTAGGTTTGGACCAACATATCAAAGCTGTAGTATTTACACACACACACACACACACAAACACACATGGTCTACAGTTATTCTGATGTATATAAATCTGTGTTGAAGTATAGCTGCAGTACCGTATATGCCGATATTTCAAAACTGAATATATAGCTGGGGAAAGACAACATCATTGCTTTGTCCTTCACGTTAAAAAACAAAAGAACGCAGTGTGCATAATGCCAACCATAGAAATGAGACCAAGCACACACACACCAAGATCTCTGATCTATGTGAGGTGTGTTTGTGCACCAGGCCTTACAAATGAGCTGGTTCCTTAAAGCATTAATGAAGTTACGATCAATCTACATGTCCCAGATCTACTGTATATATTAGAGCCATCACATCAAATGCTCTCAGATGTAAATATGAGCAGTTCTTATCTTTGTAATGGCCAGGAACCTCTTCAGTTGCTGACATAGATCCAGCTTACCAGCTTACTGCCTGAGTTCAGTCTCAGCTAATGATTGTCAGAGCTCTATTTGGTTTCACGTTCTATTCTTTTGACTTTATTGTATTTTTTTGAGCTGAATCACTTACTGTTAGAATGGTTGAGAGGTAGACCGAGCCCGAAGACCAGACAGAGGGCTAATTTCTCCTCACTTACAGAGCCTTTGATTTGAGGAACAGTTAATCAACGCATTAAACTCACCACAATCCACTATCAGGCCCTGAGACAGCTATAAACCCGCTCTTCCATTACACACACATTGATTTCTGATTTCATTGGGAAGCAATCAGTCCGGGAAGCTAGATTCGCTGCATGCACGCCCCGAAACTGAGAGGCTTTCTCTACGGCATTGATTCTCAATTGATAAATGGGTTACAGCCAATGATTCATTGAGCAAGACTACAAACCTTTGCATACCAAATAAGGCAGAGATATGTGTGGAAAATGATACTGAATATTTGTTTGAGGACTCCCAGCTCTTTATGCCATGTATTTAGCAATTTGTGGAGACCAAATGTCTCCAGGATAATGAGAATATATTAAGCTGTTCCTTGTGGGGACAAGGAACAGTGCTTTCTTTCAAGAACTGCAGCTTTTTTTGGAAAATGTAAAAGTGAAAAGATTTTTCACTTACTTGAAGTATGGATTAGGTTTAACTGAAGATATACCAGTACTTAACTAGCAGAAAATACAAAGACCCTATAATGACACAAATACAAAGTTATGTGTGTGTGTTAGAGTGTGTAATTACAGACAGAGAGGGGATTTCTGAAGCATCCAAGCAGCAGGAGGGCAGCCTCTTCCTCTTTAATGTGTTTTAATGACCACGGCATCACACTGCAATTAAAAGATGAAACATTCCCTCTAGAGCAGACAGAGTGACATCACTAACCACATTCCTGCATAAACGTCTCACGTTCAAGCCAGTTCCAACGTTCACTAGCTGTGCGTAAGTTCAAATTTAGGCTTCTCATAACTTTTACAATGTAAATTTTCTGAAAATTTGGAAGCCCTTAGCAACATCCTGCTGGGGGGCCCCCTCTACACATCCCAGTCCTATTGTTTTGTATGCAACAATGGAAAGAAATGAATACTGAATATTGAAATGAATAATGAATGAGAAATGAATCAGAGAATAATGATTTAATAAATCAGGAAAAATTGAAGTAAAAACAAAGTAGGAAATAGAGTCTTTAAGCAAATAAACTGCCTATGAAAATAAAACATTAAAGTGAAATAAATAAATCCAAGACATTTTTCTGCCTTATCAATATCTAACTAACACAAATTGTAAATAATAATATCAACAGGAACAACAACAAAAACAACAATTACTAGAATGCATTTCCATAAAAAAAAAACGCAAAGTATATTTGTGTGGTTGCTATGGTGTATTGAGGTGTTTGCTAATGGTAACTGTTGTTGCTGCTATGGTGTTGCTAGGTTGTTACTGTGATGCCATAGTACCCACCTAGCAACACATGGCAACCACCCTAGCATCACCCTAGCAACCAGTACAGTTACTATGGTAACCGGTTAGCTATACCTTAGCAACCACTTGCGATGTCATAGTAACCACCTAGGAGCACCTTAGCAACCATCACACTTACCCTAACAACCACCTGCGATACCACAGTAACCACCTAGCAACACCTTAGCAACCACCTGTGATACCATAGTCCATCAAAAGAAGTGTACCCAAACTTTTGACCAAGGCCTGTCTTGAACCCACATCGCTGTTATCCACAGCAAACAGCTCTAAACATTAAGTCAAAATTCCCTAATCATTTCCAAATGGAAAAATACTAGAATCTGGTTGACTTCTGCTTGGATCGTGTGTGTACACAAACTTTTGAACAACGAGGAATGTGTCAAAAACTCTATGA
Organism: Brycinus macrolepidotus; assembly: GCA_037974445.1. Taxonomy (NCBI): domain Eukaryota; kingdom Metazoa; phylum Chordata; class Actinopteri; order Characiformes; family Alestidae; genus Brycinus; species Brycinus macrolepidotus. Next base: position 11,199,629 of record JBBPCZ010000163.1, on the reverse strand, counting down.
CTGAGAACCCAGTGCTCTAGCCACTGAGCTACCATTCCTCACTCATTCATGACGGCAAAATTACCAACTTTGTGTGGCTGGTGCTTGGAAAATCCAATTGCTTATGTGTATATAAGCGTACCGCATGCAAAACACTGTGCAAAACACTACTACTACAAATAATAATAATATTAAGCACAATAACAATAATAATAACAAAACACATAAATCAGGCTTGCAGCTCAGGGGCCCTAAGCAACTACTTATACCAGTTATAGTAAAGGGCGACCCTCATGAAATAACATTGGCCCTGTTTACACTTGGCATTAATGCAATCAGACAATTGTGGTGATTAGATTCTCAGTACCAATAACATTAAAAGTGAGGCTTTCCATGGTTCTAGGAAGGCATATGTCAAAGTTGTTGAAGAACCATTGTTAAAGTTATTTTAACATTATTGTCAGGCTGAATTGTGCTGCTAAGGCGTCAGAAACAACATTACTGGACTGAGATACAATGGAAAAGCAAAGAGTGCTGCAAGTTCCATGCTGTCGCAGTGCAGTTTAGCTGCAGTACAGTTCCTGCATACCTGTGGAAAAGTGCCATAATATATCCACTGCTGGTGTATTGATGGTGTAGCCGTAGACTGTACAACCACAAGTACAACCTCAAATCCAGACAAGAACTCCAGTTTGTTGTCGTAGGCACTTGTGAGCAAATCCTGAGGGCTGCGTCTAAGGGTGCTGACATCAGGACGTGCCGTGCGTGTCGTACACGGGTTTGAATTGTAATGTCACCATTAGAATGTGTGTCCTAAAACAACAGGCGCGCGAGTGTTGGGAAGGTTAATGGGAAATTATTCAAACGCATTCGTATGCTAATCCTTCATCCCCGCACCGCTGACAGCATTCTCCTGACTGCTGTAATACATCATCTCTCTTGCTGTTTTTTTGGCTCACATGGTGAGTTTCAGCGAGGACACTGCTGAAAAAAAAAGGAAGGAGAAGCAAAATTTGAGTGTGTAAAAGCAATGGTTTATTGAGTTCTGGGTGACGGCATGGCTGGAGCACGAGCACTGCTCGATACCGAGAGAGCAGAGAGCAGTTTGATGAAGCGAGAGAGGATAAAATCCATACGCAGTGCCTAAATGCGTGTGTGTGTGTGTGTGAGGGAGAAAAAGAGAGGGAGATGAGGATGGAGGCCATATGCAGTTCATACATTCAGTACTTGACCTCATCACATTTTCAGCCCCACCTACTCGCATCATAAACTAGCCAGCTAACAGTCTGAGATCAGCCAGCACTACAGCACTACTACAGCAATCACAACCTCGGTACCAAACTATTTTTATAATTAATTACGTTAATTAATGAATCCTGAGGTCTGTTTTTGGGTCATTGACCTGTTGTAGAAGTCAGCATCTTTTCATCTTCAGATTCTTGACGTACAGTGTCGCATTTGTTTTTGTTTTTAAATTTTGTGATACTTAGTGTAACAGTCTTGTCCGGTCTGGCCTCACTCTTTCCCGTCAATCCCTGTTCTGTTTTCTGCTCCTCTGCTACATCTTGTCTTTGTTTACGTTTTACATGTGGTTCTGGATTTTGACGCACTCTCCTCCACGTGCTTTCTGTTGTCATCTCACACTCCGCCCCTGTCCTGCCCTACCACTCAATACCCACACCTGCTCATTTATTCTCATGTTTCAGCTGCAAAAGATTTATCGGTATGTATTTATACCCCTGTCTACGTGTATGTTGTTTGTTGGTCATCCGTAACCCCACCCCTGGATCTGAATGAGTGTATTGCTGTTCAGTGTTTCTCACATTTTCTTTGTAAGTCTGTTGAAATATAGTCTGCATGTGTTTGCATTTGCGTCCCCTCTCGTGTTGCTACGCGGTCACCATTACATTTAGTTGAATCTATTTTTCTATCTTCCTTCCATATTTGCTGTGCCTCTGCTGTAATACAATCCCACAGCATAAGAAATCCACTTTCATTCTTAAAAGCTGGCAAAGTGCTCTTTTAATCAAATGCTGCTCTGCTTCTTCTTTAAACATACCTTTGGCCAAGACCTCTGGCTTATCTAGATGCTGTTTTGCACACTTCAGATGTTGACTTCTGTGAAGAGGTCTCAACAAGGGATTCCTTCTTAGGACTCTTAATGCAGATCAGGTTTTTGTGAGAAAGGCACCGTACAGCGGGTCACCACCACTCCTGTTTCAGCAAATTCTGCAAGTTCTTTGCCGTCATATTCGCTTTGCCTTTCTGACTATAATTAAACAAATAGTTCTATCAGCAAGTTTTCTTGGTCTTCCAAATCTTGTCTTGCCCTGCCACTGTTCCCCTTATCTGCCATTTATGACATTTTGGACACTGAAAATAGCGAGTTGGAAGCACTTTGATTTTTTTATAGTCTTCCCTTGCTTTGTAGGCATTGATTAGTTTCATTTTCAGATCCTCAGCCAGCTGCATAGATGAGCCCATGGATGTTGCAGGTTAGAATTTATTACACTGAACTGTCATCTGCTGATCATTTCTGACAAGTTCTTGAACTGCCTGATGAGTCCTAATGAATTAAATTAAGGCCTAAGAAGAGTTTAGAGACTTCTATAAGTATGTCCAAGCTTATGTACATGCCATGATACGATGTACACCTTATTTTTCTATTTTGAGGTTAACATACAGAAAACTGTTTCTCTATACAAACAATTTATTGCAGAGGTTGTGTTTCACATCAAAAACCAACAAAATGTGTCATTTTGTACATTTGGGTTATGGGTGCCTAAACATTTGCATACAACTGTGTGTGGCTGTCTGTTCATAGAAAGTTGTCGAACACTGTCCAGCAGAACATGGGAATTACCCTCAATGTTCTGCGGAAGAAAATGAAATACAGCATAGACCTTCCCAGCTTCTCCTTCTCTTTGTTTTCCAGCCATTGTGGTCTTCCAAGTCAGTTCTATGCAGATTTACCATTCATATCTTTAATGTTACCCCCTTAAAAGCTCTAATTACAAACACAGTTGAAGTTGCCAGGACACAAAAAAAACAAAACGAAAAAACACTATCAGGTTGATCGATGTTAGTGGCCACGCAATATCTGGTCGGTAATGGTTCTATGGTAGTCTGTTAGAGGGTGGGTGACAAACTGAGCGGAAACAGATGGGCTACAGTGCACCTGTAAAGTGCACCCGTAAATGATCGGTGTACTTGATTAAAATGACTGAGTGTAGGAACAAGGCCAGTGTATACACTTATAGTGCTCTTGTTCAGAAAACGCAGAATAGCTCCTTCAAATAATATCATTATGAGCATGCATTCACTAAACCACAGTAATATGAACATTTGGCACATTGTCTGTTAGTAAACCATGAGCTGGTTCTCGGGGCGGCTGTGACGACGTTTTAGCAATTCCCGATGGGGCCTTTAATCTCTGTACAGCTGGCTAAATGCATTGTTAAACTCTCTCTTATCTATAATGGCATGAGGAGATTGCTATCTGTGACTTGAGGAGATCTGAAGGATAAAGACGCAAAGGAACTATGAGCTGCACACACTCTCAGTGCCTGATAACAGCTCAGGGGACTTATTAGAGATGGAAAATTATAACATGCAGCAAAAATAGTATTTTCAAAATGGCAGCGATTCTTATCTCACGAAGAGGAAAAAAGCCCTCTATTCTCAGAACATCCTGACGGGGCTCAAAATAGTGCCCCCTGCTGGATGAGACATTTTTCATTCTGTACATTTTCCCTCCATTTATTTCTTTCCCTAAGGTCACAAATCACATTTGTGTCAAAATAGACAAATTCCATTTTACATTACCTTTTTCCAACCTTGGTTTATCCCTTACGATTAAACAAGCTGTTTTTGTTCCTAATATACACAAATGACGTTCTGAAAGCAGGCAAGGATTAAATACTCCTAAAAACGTCGGTAATTTGTAGACTACACTGCTGTAGGCTGAACAGGTAAGAAAAAGTGGACCTCACAAAAACAATGTATTCATAATGAGCTGTTCTTGAGTCTTCATTTCCATTAAAAAATTAACGTATTACACCAGATTTCAGATTCAAAAACATTTTTGAATGATGTAGGCCCTTTAAACCTCGACTGAACGTGTGCGAAGCTCAGTGTGACAGAAATATGCTTTGTTCCCAGTCTGGCACCTTTGCTGATGCCACTGGAAGACTGTGTGTAAAACACAGAGCATTACCCTAAACCGATGATACAGTACATACTGCATATAAGTTGTTCGATCAAGACAAATATGCACGGTTGGAACAGAAGGAAAGATTACGGAGGCGTATTTCTAGCGGGATGAATTTCGCTGTAGAAGTCATTATGAAATACCTGTATTGCTCATTAGCTAACCCCAGAGCCTGCACCTCATTTCCATGTTGGCTGCTGGTTTGGCTGGCAGAGGCATAGCAACAGCTGCTTAAATTACACAGACACACTTTTCCACACCTTTATAGGAAAGCCTTCATCTACAGAGAGCTGGCTCTATTTTTACTAAGTGGGTCAAGATTCTGCACCAGAGGAAGTCGGGAGAGACCAATTTCACAGGTACAGCTCAACTTAATTAAGGCATAAAAGTGCTCTTTTTCTTAAAAGACGTCCAACCTTTTTTTTTTAAATGGAGTAATTAAAATGTTCTGGATATATTGCTAAGAGAAACTGAGAGGCTCTGAATGTCAAAAATCCATGCTGTGCTGCACCTGCATACCTCATACGAGCGTGTTGTAGCGTCTGACCTGCACACCATGTTTTGACTGGCTGTGTGGCCACGTGGAGCACATTAGCAACAGAGCTTTTCACACTGGGCTGCAAAGATTGCACACCCTTTCAATGCACCAAATGTTAAACAGATAAACTAAAGCATTGTCTCACTTTTGGAACAACAATACAAGAAAAGAAATAGCAGAAATATGGCAGATCAGACCCACAGGAGAATAACTGTCAGTACAAAGGAAACAGAAAAGCAGGGCAAAGACGTCAAACTGTTTGGAGTGCAGAAAAAACCCCAGCATATTTAAAACCTATAAGGAGTGTATTGTAAGCCTGAGTATGTCAATACATGTCTCTTGTCAGATTTTTGTTTTAAGAAAAAGATCTCTTCTGCTACTTTTCTGTTCAGCAGCAGGTGTGTGGGTGTGGTCCTGAAATGTTTCCTGTAAAAAGGGGTGAAAGGCCACTGGAAACAGCACCGCAGGAGATCATCCGTCCACCTACACATAGAGGACACATAGCGAACTGACTTCCCACACATGTCCCTGCTGTGGCTTTCTGTAGTGAAAAAAACTCGCAATATTGCTCAATATAAAAAAGCAAGACTTTTATACTCATACTGTAAACGCACACACACACAGTCTCATCAAAGTGCTGGATCCCATCCTGGCAGTGCACAGCCAGTGGTCGTCCTCCTTCGGTGTGGAAGCCACTGGTGGGCGGGAAAGAGAGCAAACGTACAGACGTCTGCTCAGATATCCTCCGAGTCCCCTCAGCAAGAGCAAATTCATCATTCCTCTCCTACTCCTATCTTCAAAATCATGTAAAAAAATCTGACAAAAAGAGATGCAAGGTTTTATTTTCCAAAGTTAACTTATCTTGTCTTTACTTATTCAAGTCTTTTGGTGTGAACCTACTTAATTACAGTGTGAAAGTTCGTGAACCCTTTAGAACCCATTGTTCATATTTCTTCATAAGTGTGAAGTGAAACAGATTTTTCTAAAAGTACATAAAGAGAACCCAGTTAAACAAATGAGGAAATATTATACTAGATCATGAGTAAAATATTACATATGTGTGAGTTGCAAAAGTATGTGAAACTTTGTTTTTAGTATATGGAGACTTCCTTGTGCAGCAAGAACTGCAATTAAATGTTTCTGGTAACTGTAGCCCAGTCCTGCACATTTGCCTGGAGGACTTTTAGTCCATTCTTCTATCCAGAACAGCTTCAGCTTTGGTGTGTTGGTGGATTTCCTCACATGAACTGCTCTCAGATACTTTATTACTATTGGGTTAAAGTTAGAACTCGCCATTCCAAAACACAGACATTTTTTTTCTTTAATCATTTTTGGTCGAATGACACGTGTGCTTACGGTCAATCTTTAGCAAACTGTGGATGGACAGAAACATTCTTTTTGGAGAGCAGTGGTTTTCTCCTCGCAACCCTGCCATGCACAGCATTGTTGTTCAGTGTCTTCTTGATGATGGACCCATGAACTTTAACATTTATCAATGTGAAAGAGGCATTTAGTTTCGTAAGCCTGGGGGTCTTTGTGACTTTGCAGACAAGGTCATTATGTGCCTTGCTCTTGCAGTGATCTTTGCTGGTCAACCACTCCTGGGGAGAATAACAGTGGTGTGAATTTTCCTCAATTTGTACACAATCTGACTGTGGACAGGTAGAGCCCAAACTCTTTATAGATGGTCTTGTAACCTTTTCCAGCCTGATAAGCATCAACAACACAGAAATCCTCTTTGTTCATGCCATAACACGCATTCACACTTGAGAATATCAGACTATGAGTGATCCCTGATCTTTAAGTAAAACATGGCACCCACTTACACCTGATTGTCATCCTATTGATTGGAAAACACCTGACCATACTTTCACCTTCAAGTTAACTGCTAATCCCAAAGGTTCACATCCTCACACATATGTAATACTGGATCACTTTCCTCAATAAATAAATGGCCAAGAATATTTTTTGTCTCCTGTATATAACTGAGTTTTGTTTATCTACTTTTAGGACTAAACCTGATGTTTTAGGTCATATTTATGCAGAAATAAAGAAAATTCTAAATTGTTCACAGACTTTCAAGCCCCACTGTATGACTCAAGATCAGTTGTCCTCTTTGAAAGCCTTTAAAACTGTGTCTGGAACAGTATGATGTAAGAGAGCGTCATGTGCTGATGGTTATAAAGGATGGCGCTTTATTTAAGCTAACTAGATCGACCAAACTGGGCTACCAATTAAGCTGAGAAGAAACTCAGACTAGTTTAAGAACCATGGACAAGGTATTAAATATTCAATTATTAAAATGTTGATTTATAATAATAATAATAATAGGCAGCACAGTGGGTATCACTGTTGCCTCAGGCAAAAAAGGCCTGGGTTTAATTCCCTGCCAGGCGCCAGAGGGTCCCCTCCGTGTAGTTTGAATGTTCTCCTGAGTCTGTGTGGGTTTCCTGTCACATTTGAGACATAAGTATCAGTTTACGTATTTCACATCACATTATGCACGTGCAATTTTAAAAGTTTAGAATCGCTTGCCATGTTATTTTTGGTTTGTGTTTTGTTCACTAATAACTAGCAGTGTAGATATAAATATTTTAAAAACAGACAATAAGGCCAACATTTGAAGTACTTTGGGAAAAACTGTGTTAAAGATAAACACTATAATTTACCTTTTACTCACATCAGGAGATAAGTGATGCATGCACTGAATGGCAGTCTCTTTTCCATAAACAGAACAGCAGGTACGGTCACAGTACTGGCATTCAGAGTTCATGCTGGTGTAACATTGGCTAAAATGCATCACAGGCATCCTGAAGTGGTTTGCGCAGTTTAAAATCTGTTTTAAATATGCTTTGGGTGCATTTACACCTGCATTTTTATCAGGACAACCCTTATCCACATATAATACAGATACCCAAGTTGCACTGAAACAACCAGATGTAAACAGAGTCACATTTGATTGTGATGTGCTGGTACATGTAGGCAATTCTGCCTGGCTGCACCATCCTGAGAGTGAAACCTCATGTTTATTTTTATTCATTAAAATACTTGTAACTGTAAAAATCTGAAGCATATCAATAATTCATATGCTTCATCCATCATGCTTCACTGCTGGGATGAGGATTTGGTGCTCCTGTGAAGAGCTTTACTTTCTCCAAAGATGGTCTTGTATGTTTAATGCTGCATTCTTACTGTAGGCCTGGGTAAATAGTTCCTCACAAAGATCTAAAAGTCTAGAAACAAGAGTGTCTTCTTAGCTGACCACATGAGTCACTCTACTAAATTATATGGATCAGTGTTTTAATGCTTTCAGGGCTAGAGAATACAAGTGTTGAATTCCAACGTCCTTTACAGAGGACATTATATACTGGACTGTTTCTTTGCAGCTGTGCAAAGTTCAAGCCTTTGCGCCTAACACTGGATTAAGGAATAGGCCAGCATAATATCTTTTATATAAAATATTTGTATATTGTAAAAATATTCAACTCAGGCAATAATCACTATCCTTTTACTGCCTAGGCCTATCTAGCATATTCCACTCCTGAACTGAATCCTAATGCACATGAAGGCTAGAGCACCACTCTAGTGGTCTTCTTCTGCTGCTCTAGCCTTCATGCTGCAAGGTATAATTTGCAGACAGAGCAAGTTCTAATCCAGCACTGACCAAACTGTCTGCTTGACCTGCCAGATGGTATCTACATGCATGGACAGTGACAGAAGAGTTAAAAAAACCAATTCCTTCAGAGAGGAACCACATCTAGATTTTCTAGATAGTTTGTGGCCCTCAGCTCACCACGCAGACTACATTTTGACTGAACCACGGGTTGAGGGTGCTTTTAATTGGCTCAGCGGGTGATGGCCAGCAGCTTGATGTTTCTTATGCAATCTTACAGTTGGTAATGAGTTTCTGCTTCAGTTCCCCCCGCGGGACCAGCCAGCCCAAAGAGCATGGCGGCTAAATTAACGTGTTCGGTAAGAAAAGGAAGCGCTTAAGCAACAACGCTGCCAATTTCAAGTCAAATACACACACATACACACAGGCCAAGCAGCATAGAGAGGAGCCCTGAGACCAGCACTGCGTGAGCAGGCAGACACCGGCAGGCACTGCAGCGTGCACGTCTGTCTGGAGTCCCTGGTGAAACGCACCCGTCTGCCGGGCTTGGGAAGAAAAGAAACATCATCTTTAATAAATGAGCAAAACACCATGCTCCAGCAAAAACTGATTCTTTTTCTAAAGTGGTTTACTTTCTATTTCACTCCCCAAAACAGAATTACCTAGTACAATCTTACAGAAACAGACACTGGCTGGTAAAGAATGTCATTACAGGCAGGGCAGGTAACTTTCTTCCATGTCTTCTCTGTGTCATCAGATTGGGCATATCTGGTAAAATCTTAGCTTGCCAGCAGCTCTGGATGTAAGTCTAGGTTTACTAGTGTGAGAGACATGTTTTCCTTGTGGGCTACAAAGGACCCACGTATGTCACTCGTGATAAGAGCGTCTGCCAGTGTAAATATAAATTAAAAATCAAATTGAATCATACTGAAAATCAAGTAGAAAATCAAATATCTTTGCATAGACCAATCATTACAAACTGTAACGGAACAGAACACTTTTTGCTAGCAGTCACTTAAGGTACACATAAAACCAATGAATATGTTTCACCCAGCGTTTAGCAGGATCAGACTATTGCTGGCACCTACAGAAGAAATAAAGGCTGTTACTGGCCTTTGATGAATGATGAAAATGATGCATATGTCTGCAAGGGGCCATTATGCTAATTCTAACATTAAAGCTAATCAAACCCTTGTTTATGATCCCTCCCTTCTTCTTGTGGTGAGTGTGCCCTTTGTCCATACTTTTACATAGAAAATCATTTCTCATATAGTACTGTACTGTAACATGCTTTGCCTTCTGCATCTTCAAATATACAAATAGCAGAAATGTGTGACAGACTCTGTTACTGATGGCGAGGCCACAGAGCATGCATATTCTCTGTAGTTTATACGATTGAAACTTTGCTTGACATCTGTTTGGGGCGGCTAAATAGAAAAACTCCTTATAGTCTGTGGTATAACATTAACGTGCAAATTTGGCCTTGGCTATAGATAAAGTCCTAACCCACTGAAAGTAATTGTTCACCAAAAATACATAATATTCCCATTATTCCAAATGTAGTTGACCCAGCATACACCATATACCCAAACGTATCCAGGCACCCCTACTAATAAATAAACTGAGGTTCTTTAAGGTGTTCCCATTCCTGACTGAGGTGTTCAGTTGCACATTCACAGCTTGTATAATCTCCTAAAAAAAAAGAACTGCTAGTAAAACGGGATGCTCTGGAACAGCCTCCATGCCTCAGAGTCTCCATGTCCAACGCTAAGCACTGGCTAGAGGGGTATAAAGCCCCCCAAACATTGGGCTGTAGAGCAAAGGAACTGCATTTTCTGGAGTGATGGAACTCCTCAGGTGTAAAGCCTTTCCAGAAGAATAGAGGCTGTTACTGCAGCAAAAATAAGAGGGAAAAAATCAATCCTAACGCTGGATGAGCAGGTGTCTACAAAATGTTCGACATATTGTGCATGTATGGTGTGTGAAGTTTGCTTCTGTAGCTTTGTAGTAGAGCTATGAAACAATAATATAATAGTCAAATATAAAAATATTATATTGTACAGCCTAATATAATAGTCTATTGTCACTGTGCAAACTGCAGACCTAAACCAAATGAGGAACAGAAGTTTAAAATGGCCTTGATAGTAATTTACTGTTTGCTATGTTAGTATGCTTACTGTTGATTAAACTCCCTGGTGCGTCAGTCAGTACTAATCAGAGCCTGTGGCAGAGAAGACGTAGCCAGCACTCCACCTAACTGAGGCTGGCCTCCAGGGTGTGGAACTGTGGGTGTCTGTGGGAGAGTCACTGTGGCTCTTTCTCTTTCTGTCCTCTCCTTGCTTTCTTGTTTCTCCGGATCCTCCAGCAGTTGTTTCATGATCTTGGAAAAGGCAACACGTGGATCGGTGGCAGGAAGGGCAGGGCATTCACACTTTGCACGGACCTCCAGAGCCTGCAGAAACAAGACAGGTGGACACACAAGACAGAGGACATGATCTTTGACCTTAGGTCCCCTAACCCCCTGTGCAGATGACAGAGCCCTTTAAAGTTTAATACCTGGGGGACGGACAAATGGGGTGAACAGATAAAGAATGGATTTACTAAAAACCTCTCAGGTCTAAGGTGGAAGGCTATTAGTATTCAATGTGTACAAGCCATCTAACACAAGGACAACTGGACACATTTACGGAGACGGATCTGAAATCAGCGTGATCTCCACACTCTGAAATTTCCTTGGGTCAGAGAACAGAAGTCAGACAATATATAAGAGCTTTATGAAGAATGAATGGAAAGCAAGCTAGACTATTAAAACTGAGACAGTAGTTGCACAGTAGGGTTGGGCAATATGGCAAAAATATCATGATACTTGAAGATAGCAGTCACGCTTCCAAACATCTGTCAAATTATGACCATTTTAACCATTTTAATGTTCCGAATAAAATGCGAATAAAAAAATGTCACTATATGTCATGTCTCTTAAAAACATGGACAGAGTCAACAGAGAAATCCTGTTTGGCAACTTTTAGTTGCTCTTTTGTTTAATTTGTGGTTGCACAAAGGCATACACTACCGTTTATGGTTTAATACCACTGTTACGTTCCTTTTTCTTTGAGAAAACACCATATGATTTATCAATATGTATTTTATTGTAATTTACTGCAATTCTAATTAGCAAAAAGGTCGTTCATTGCAAATGAGCCTACAACCTCTGAATGTTGGGTGATTTTATTCATTTGACTTTTCTATCAAGCCTTTTTTTTTTTTCCAAACATCAAATTTTGCATGAAAATTTGTGTTCAGAAACTTATCTCTTCATAGTGGATGATGTCATGATGACACAAACACACTAGTAGAGGCACTTCTGCCATTAAAAACTTCAAAGGAAATTTTCTTTACTCAGACTTGCAATGTTCTGACACTGAAGCTCCTTTTTATTGAAACAGTTGGTGTTTACAGTATGCATAACATTCCCAAAAAGTTAATAATCATGGCATAATTTATCTTCTAATTGTCTAGTCATATTACTCCTGGCACATTCGAAAGAGTGTATAAATCATTACAAAAAGTCAAACAATGATCTAGGGATGTAAGGACCCGCAGTGAAATGTTCAACACAGAAGCTTTCTGGTCAAATCCTTATTCGGAGCAATCTCCCCAGAGGAACATATCACATGCGGCTCTTGACACAAACCCTTTTCATTAGCCTGGGAGAGGGACAGATTTAAGAAGCGCGCGGATGTTTGAAGATCAGGCCATTAGTGGGAACTCACAGATCTGAACGGATAAATAAATGTAAAAGGCAATTGATGAAAGAGTTGCTTGTCCAAAGCTTATTGGCAACAATTACCCTTGGGAACATATTAGAGCAGCATCTCCTTTGTTGTGTTGTCTTGTTATTTAGGGACCAATATAAAGTACATTTAAAATACATGCATCTTTTAGGTAAGACAATAACAGACTAGCTGTGCATAACTGTAACTTCAAGTGATCTTGTGATATGGAGGGAGAATCATTTGCAAAGCCAGCAATGCACAGATCAATACGATGTACTACAAAAGGACTACAGCACTGCTCCTCTACAAAAGAATATAGAACATGGATCATAACAAAGAGGCACACAACTATATAAGTGCCTCACTGCACTTGAGTCTTCAAGTTGTTTCGTGATGAGCTAAAGGCACACTTGACCCATACTTAAGTCATCTGATAAAAAAAAAAAACAGATCACTTGATTTGATTAAAAATCTTTTAAAATGTATGAATTGGATTAGTGAGTACTTTGGAAAATTGAATGATACACAGGGAATCTGCAGGCCATCAAAAAGCAGCGTATAGCAGTTTAAACAAGCACCACAAGATATTAGTGCTTAAATCACCAACAACAGCGGGATCTCACTATTGTGCGTATGTTTGTAATTATAAATGACATGCAAATTCACTTAAACTTTGCAATTGAAAATTGGATTTATTATTACTTGATTACTTGTTTAAATGATTGCTAGATTGCTCAGTTATTAATATAATCAACAGTGACAGCCCTACTTGAGAGCTGCAAGGGAGGTCACTATGCACCATGTAAAAGAGAAAAACGTATTCACTTTTTTGAGCGGGATATTCACGTAACGTTGATGGTTACGATCTTTTGAAAAGTTATTTGGTGCTGCACCAAGGCGGCATTCTCTGCATTACTAGAATGAGATGAATAGAAAGAAAAAAGGGGAGAGGATTCCCACTTACCCAATTACAGACCTCAGAACTGCAATCAACTTACAGAGGTACCCTATGGTGGTAATATTCAGCAAAATGACTCATCTTTTGTGTCTCTCTCTCTCTCTCTGACACACACACAAAGTCTTCCACTTGACTACTCAATAGGACGCTGTCACTCAGAGAGCCACTCTCACCCAGTGCTCTGTCCTTCCAAACATGAACCTACTGCTGAGAGTCTATATTACCACTGTTTCATAGGCTTGGAAACCACCAAGGCTGTGGAAGAGAACTATGGAATGAGCAACAGGAGGGATACTGGCCTCTCTCCCTCCATCACTCAACACAATGCAAGCAAACATGGGCATCTGCTAGCTGATGTAACAGAGTTGGTAGTTAGAAGTCTCCTCCAAGCGTGTTGAGCTGTCATGACTTTGCAATAAAAAAGATGCGGTGGCTTATTTGGAGAAAGAACACGCAAGTCTTCATTCTCCCAGCTTTGTGCGTTGGGGAGACCTTGCTAGTGGGTGGGAACTGGCAATGAGTACATTAGGTGAGAAAAAAAAAATCAAAAATACAATATAAATCAAATATATATTTGTATAGACAGATAAACTGTTGTACTAGAGTCCAGAACAGAAACCCTTTATGCTAACTTTTGTCATCTTTACCAGGATTTTGATTCCTTGCACTCATACTTAACCCCTTCCTATTTAATGACATTCTGAGGTAAAAGCAAATGTGTGAAAGGGTCTATAGTAAGTTTCTTTTTTATAGAAAGGATAGGCCTTGATTGATATCAGTCAGTCTGTCAACCATACCATACTAACCATAGTAAATATACGATGAAGACTGGTGTAACACTGAGCTCCTGAGGATTTATCGAAATCTGCAAAAATCTTGCACAGCTCCTCATGTTTTCAGAGGCATGGAAACTACCTTTTATGAACAAAGTAACCTTGTGAAAGAGAGCTGTGAAATGAGCAACAGTACAAACACTGGCTTGACCGTTAGCTTTGGTAATGGTCATTAAGAAGTACATGGAGGACATATCTCTCTAGTTGAGTTGGGGTCTCTTATAGGGCACTCAAAAGCAACTTCCCCTAAGAGTAATGCAGGAACACTAAGATTGCAAATGGAAATACACACACACACATACACACAAAGCTGATGGACAATTAACGTCTTCACCATCTGTTCCCTCTGTGTTTGAGGCACCTCAGTGCCAGGATGCACGCAGGACTCTTTCACTCACTGTTATGGGTTCAGGCTGAAGGTTAAGTAAGCCCCTGTGAGGGACTAAAACACTCAAACACACACAAAAACCCACAGCAACAGCCACCTCCACCACTTTGCATCACATATTAAACAGCCATTTTGTGGAGTCAGTGGTGTGTGACAGCGGAGAGGACCGTGCATGTTCCTGTAAATGAGTGCCCTCCACACTCAACTCACTCTCCAGCTTTCTCTTAGCCTGCAGTGTGTCAAACTGAGCTCTTCATCTGTACACATACAAGCATCCACGTATCAGTACATCAGAAAAGGAAAGAAAAGGTGTCTGTGGAATTCCAGCACATTTCAGGAAATGCAGAAAATGTGTTGAGCCATGCAAGATTCAAAATGCCACACAAGATGAAAGATAAACGGTTTTCTTGGGTCTTGAGTTTAGCAAAACAACAATAGGATATTATGGATGTTAGGACATGAGCAAATTGGAAATTTTTGAAGAGGAAAAAAAAACCCATCAGAGCCTAGTTTAGCTTTAACACAAGCAGACAAAAAGCTTTGTTACAATTCTAAGGATTTTTTAAATGAAAAGTGTTTTAAAAAGTTATTTATATGTATTCTGGAAAAATAACATTTATGCATAAACTGTGTCAAATTTCCTCTCACATGCCTGTTCAAACAAACACAAACAGTAGTGTTTTAAACAGGAGGTTTTTAAAAAGGATGCTGCCTCGTTCAATATTACAAAGAGAGAGAGAATTCCAAAAAAAGGCTACAGACTTTCTAAATGTAAAATGCTTAAATAGCTATATATGGCAGGGGAATACAGCTGATCTCCAGTATAACTGTTCCAATGAGGAAAAAAATGAAATACACAAAATGTCTTTAACAGTAGGTACCGGGGAAATCAGGGAAGCCAAAAGTACACAAGTTATGACATACTTGAAAGCAAAGATGGAAACATGCCAAACATTTTTTTCAATCAATAAACCAAAACCTATACAACTACAGTTTGTTGCAGCAAATGACATCATTACAAAAAGCATTTTTATTGCTAAAAGTCTGGACAAAACCTCTTTTTTTTATGTATTTTCAATTTATTGCTTGCAGTTTGCTCAAAAAAATAGCAAGTCTTGTAGAAAAGTGTCACTAAAAAAACTTGTGCTTTTAAGAACTTTACATGCTGTAGTGTGATTTCTATGAGGGCCCGTGCAAGAGTGTACGACAGATACTTTTTCAAATATGATGGCACGAGCTAAATTCACTAGCTAAACAGAAGTACTGCTTTTAAAAAAGCTATGAAAAACTGCATGCACTTTGTTACTATACACTAGTCACTTCTGTTACAGACTCTTTTATACTAGTATTATAATTTATCTTTCTATGATACATCCAGTTGTTTAAAGCTCTGTAAATACTGAGGACACTCGTGATGTACCCAGAAAAGTACATTATGATGTAACTTATTAAAATAATGTCAAAATATCAGCATAATGTCCACCCCTAATTAGGTGTAAATCATTTAGTTTCCCAATGAAGTATGTCTCCTGCATTGACTAGTGTTGGACTAACCTAAAAGCCATTGGCCTACATGTTCCTCCTCATACCTCGTGTGTATATATGCATGTGAGAGTGAGCATGTGAATGCTAACGGCTGCAGAGCGCCAAGATACTCTCCAGACGTCTTGTTAGTCTGGGTCTAGTCTGGAAATTGCAGACAGGCCTGGGAGCTCTGCGCACTGCTGTTCTAACTGCTTCTCCTCGCAGAGGCTTCCAAATGGGAACATGTGGTCATGTCTCTGAGTAATGTTCATGTATATCATTACCCATAAAAGGCAACAGCACCTTCATAGGAGGTTTACCTACTGGCTCTACAAAACACTTTTAACCATCAGCTCCAGTGAGACCTCTACAGCTTTAGCACTGGAAGATCCTGAAGCAAACAAGGTGGTGTTGATTTCTTCTAGGATCTACCTTGCATAGGTAGAAAGGTGCTCTTAAACTATACTGCCTCCTACTGCATATGCATTATGATCCAATCTCAGGACCAGAGTATGGTCTTCATGTTGTCCATTATTTGGTCTTGAGGGGGATTTGTGTGGTGTTACAGAGAGGTGGGAGCATGTGTGTATGTGTGTTACCTCTGGGACCAGGTGGTCGAGCTGTGTGATGCGGTTACGGTGGGAGGGGTGGGTGGAGAGCCACTCTGGGGTGGTGGGCACGCCAGTCAGCTTTTCAGCTAAGTCCATCTGCTGCCAAAACACAGGCCCCGCCCTCACATCTGCACATGCCTAGGAAAATGGGGGGGACAGATAAACAGACAGATATATACAGTGAGAACAGCGACAGAGTGAGTGCTTTGAAAGTGCTTCAAACAACCCGTACAACCCACAAAGCCTAATGCAACCTATTATCCACAAGAAATCTTCAATGTAGACGCAGTTCCGGCAAGCGGAAGCAACTATTGCAAGGTCGGAAAATCTTTCAAAATTTTGAAGCTCTCAAATCTTTTGTCAAAACATTTAGTTTAGTGTATCATTAATTTCATGACAGCTATTTTCAGTGCTGTTGGTAATGTGGTACAAAGTAACTTTACAGTAATTACTTTTCTTAATAATGCAGTTGTGTAACCCGTAACAGCTTAAAACTGAGCAAAAATGATCACTTCACAGTTACTTGTTTTACTCACATATATCTCAGAGAACAATTTTAAATTTATGCAATTTTATTGCAATGTATGCAATGCATTCCATTACACATATTATATGCACCTGTTCTTGTATGTAATTTGCATGCACATGTGCTACCTGCGACAGCTGGCCAATCGACTTGCACGGTGCAAATTCTGTCGTCAAAACGCAATCTGTCCAAGCATCTTATATTGCTTATATACAACTCAAGGATATAGATTCAGTGCTAAAACAGAGCAAACCCCAAACTCACCTAAATAAGCCATTCGAATTCATTCAGGAACAGCTCTGTAAAGATTTTATTTAGATGTGTCTGTTTCCACTTGGTAGTTTTTAAGTTTTCAAACAGTATCAGCTGTTTGAGTATCAGACTTAATCAAGCTTAACTGGCTACATCTTGTTCAGTGCAAAGTCAATTATGGTGACATGCCTGTTAAATGACGTTTACTGTGACTGGCAATTTCTTTCTTAATAAAGTCCTGAATGGACTGTTGAACTTGTGTTGTCCATTTGGTACAAATTTTAGGGCTTGATACCTTTTAGAGAGTCATGCACATGTTAAGTAGTAGTAAGTTAAGAAGTAGTAGCGACATCTCTTTTGCAACAATCCATTCAGCAAAGTAATCCTGCTACAGTTTTTTTTTCTGAGTTACTATCCCAACATAGATTACACTGTTAGGCTAGATGAGATGTATTTTTTTCTGTTATGTAGCAATGTGACATAACAGTCTGTTGTTTTCACATACCTTTTCAACTATAATTTTAAACTTGCACAATGCCATACACTAACTAAACATACAATGTAGTATGTTTTACCATTAGCATTATTTACATGCATTATTATAATACTTTTTTTTGAATTGTAATCTATTATAATTTACATTTTATTAGGTCTAACTGAACTTTAGCCAGAATGTATTTCCAAAATCACAACAATTGCTACAAAAGGACACATTTATGGGCAGGGCAGGGATCGATTGGCTGCACATTTCCCGCAGAAACCTTTTAACTACGTTCCTGCTGCAGTCTGATCCAGTTTGATCAGAGGCGATACCCTGTGTTGTGTATAACACTAAGCATTCTCTGCAGACTACACTGACCTTGGCTTTCAGACTGTAACTGTGTTTTCACTCAGCCTCATGTCAGCCCACGCATCTTTGTTAAGAGTGCTGTAGCTGCCAGCACACCCTCTCCACAGCACCTTGACTCACGACTAGCCCAGCTAGTCTCTGTTCGTTACCCAGGTAACATGCCAGTGTCCTTCAACACACTGTGACAGGAGGGGATGTGAGAGGATACGAGCAGAGGGGGTGCCCGTTAGCAAGGAGACACCTTCTGATAGGAAAAAGGGAAGCTGACCACTTTGCTCTAAAGGAGGTCTGCTTAGAATTAATGTTATGAGGGCAGCACAGCTCTAGATGGCACACCAGACGCTCCAAACCAGCAAACACTGCTCGGATAAGCCAAAATTGTGTGTGTGAACACTGCCATCTGTTGGACACTGTGGATACAGCATTTATAATAAAAGCTACTAACAGCAAAAAAGTAGTAAAATGCTTTTGTTTGTTGTTTTGCTTGAAGCAAAATGAGTTGCTTTTCATGCATCAGGTTATCACTAGGCCAAAAGAGTTCAACCACCAGCCTTTTCTGCTGGTCATGTTTTCTCACTGTCCAGTCGCAGCAATTAACATTAGAAAAACATAATGTATTTAAAATTGAACATAGAACAAACTAAAATAAATCATTAAAAATAATAAAAATATAGTAAAATAAGTGAAACATACATACATAAAGATATTATTATTGTTATTATTATTATTATAATTATTATTATTATTTTATAACTACCTCAGATAAAGAGAGTGAGATACATGTGGGGGTGTGTGTGTGTGTGTGTGTGTGTGTGTGTGTGCGTGTGTTTGTATGTATATATATTCATTCTAGTGGAAATGTTTTAAATCGAGGATGTTTTAGTCTTTATACTTTATTACTGAGGATGCCTCACATTGGGTGTTCCAAACAACATAGTAAATTCTAAAATAAAAAAAACTCTAAGAAATAATTCTGACTGTATATATTTCTTATTGTTACATGAGGATTGTGTGCCTGATGTTTGAAGTACCTTTGCAGCCATTATCAGTCCCACTTCATCAGCCTCTGCTTCCAGCTTCCTACTGAAGGGTCGGTCAAACATGTACTACAACAGAGCCACACAAAGCATTCATTCAGTACACCACCAAGAACCAATACACATTTAAAGAAACAGTTAGGGGAAAAATCAGTCATTATTCCCCTTAATAATTACCCATTATCAATCAGCTAAGCAGGCATGTTAAATTTGCTTCTTGCTCCTTCTTCAGCTCTGCACTGGAGCTACAAGGGTACTGTAACTAGAAAGTAATGGAATTTTATACAACAGTCAGTGTCACTGCACAAACTGCAAGACTAAGTCACCTCAGATATATTTGCTTATATACAGAGAAAATTCAGACTTCATGATCCTGCTAATACTGTTTTTACTTGTGTACCAAACTTCCGTTCATTTTATAGATAACAGCAGGTCACCTTTTGACCTGAGGCAGGTGAGTGTCAGTAAGATATGCAGTTTGCACAATGGCAACTGAATTGCATACACTTCTACTACTTGTTAGCTACCTCTTAGCTCCAGCGCAAAACTAAAGAAGCAAACCTTAAGACACTGATCAACCATATTTTAACTAAAAGAAGAAAAAAAAACGATATAAATATTTTATGCCAAACTGTGAGTGAGAAGGAGAGGATCATGGGGCAGCAAAAGAAGTGAATGGAGAAAGAGTATAAAAGAAAGAATACAAGAGAACTGTCAGGGGAGAGCAAGTATGTTGTTAAGTGGAACAAAAAGTTCAATAAAATCTAAAGTGAGTTAGATTGCAATTAAAACTGCAATTAAAGCACATAGTGATTCACTATTATTACTTGTAGATGCTAATATACTACCATCTCCAGCCTGGGTTTTGTTTCAAAACCAGACACAAGGAGTGTATAGGAGTGTATAAAACACACCACAGGCTGTACAGAAGAAAAGCTCCTGCCACTGGGCTTCCAATGCAGTGTGGATTTATAATTCAGTCTTAAAAGGCAATTTTTTAGAACAAAAAGACTGTAGAATCAATATGCTGGTAGTGTTGGCTTGCTAACGATAAAAAAGAACCACAACTTTTCTGCAAGTCTCCGTGACTTTCATCTAACACTGAACAATTACATCATGCTTACATTTGAACAGATCTCCTGTTTTCGTGGGTACATGAATAATGAGCTTTCTGATATAATTGAGTAAAAATAGCAAAAAAAAAAAAAAAAAGCAATGGATCCCTTGTGAAAAAGAAGCATAATTCAGTATCTCAATAGTATAAGTGAAGCAAGCAGAAAAACATTTTTATTTCATATATAACATTATATTTTACAAAAATATTTTATAAGCATTTGAAGTAATGCATTTTAAATCACACTTGAATAAATGAATATATCTTATCCAAAGTATGCTTGACTGTTATGTATTTTATTTACATAACATAACTACATATGATACAAAGACATATTTAAATGTGTAGTATTTTAATATGTAATAGAAATATAGTTTGAGTTGTACTTTAGTGTGCTAATAGGAAATATATTTTACTAAATGTCTTTATTCACAAACTGAATCCTACTTAAACTTATTATAAAACCTAAATATTAATAATAAATGTCAGTTTAAGGGTATTATTTAAAAGTGTATTTTTAAGCAACACCTTTTAAGTGATACCTTGGCATGCTGAAAGGAAAAACTTGCATATACTAAAACATACTAAACTTGAAATATATTAAAGCATACTTAGAACAACAATCTATTTAATATGTCATATAAACTGACCATAGCGTATGACACTGAATGACATATCTATCAAAAAGGACAAAAAAAGGTTAGGCTAATCAGTAGAGGTGTAAAAAGCATTCTATTCAATTTGATATTTGATGCAAGTTAATTGTTCATAGTGTTAAACCAGCACCAATCAACAACCCAGTCCAGCACATTCATGTCAGACATCAGCTCTCCAGCTTCCAGCTCTAGATTCATTCGTAAACTGTCATAACTGAACACACATCATTTTTTTTTAATTAAAATTTAACTCTTATTATTGCAAGAATACTGAACTGTTTTCTTTATTTTGCTGAATATATTGTGAGTGTAACAAACCATGAGCCCTTAATCATCTAATATACCTAATCTTGAATTTATTGTATTGTCACAGTCCTACACAGTTATGTAACCCCTAATCAGTTAGATCTGGGGAACTGGGAAATTTGTGAACATCTGATGTTCTGCCAAACTATCGCTTTAATCCTCAAACATTCCTCACCTGGACCAGTTTGCTTTGTATCCAGTGGCCCAGCACAGCGAGGCTGTCTCGAGGACAGATGGCCCATATCATTGTCAACAGGATCAGAGACAACAAATCCACAACATGAGACATGCTGGCCTGCTCAGCCTGAGAGAGAGAGAGAGAGAGAGAGATACAGAGATACAGAGAGAGAGAGAGAGAGACAGAGACAGAGAGCGAGCGAGAGATACAGAGAGAGAGAGAGAGAGAGAGAGAGAGAAACTCAGTTTTAATATTCAGTGTAAGAGGCAGAGCTCTGTAGCTTTGTTTTTATTATCTTAGCTCATTTCATCATTCAAGCACTAATTTGTTTGTGTTATGCACTTGTAAAGAGAAATTATGAAGCATGTTGTTGTTGTTTTTTTAACTGTTTATCACCCTTTTTGACAGGCCAATTATGCATGAGCACTTTCTAAAACAGCAAAAAAAAAAAAAAAACAACACAAAATCCTAACAAATTCTAATAAACACAGAAAAAATAAATTATTAATAACCACCTTAATTAAAATACCTCTGTGCAAATCAAGGAAACTGATATCTCAACAGTCAGAGTCTGGCAACGGCTCAGCGAGCCACATTAACAAAATGTGCCGCAATGCAGATGGCATCAGAACTTTATATTACCTCCCGGAGCCATCAAAACCAATCCTGTTCAAAACAAACCTCCTTTTCAGACATCTCGCTCGCCATTTCTCTCATACAGCTTAGCCATTTTACTCCCAGCAGCCTGGCAGTCACAGAGCCCTTAACATGCACTTCATTCATTCTCTTCTGTGTCTCAGAGCAGGCAAACATGACACTCATCTTATAAATATCCAGTCTTCCTCCAAAGTCAGAGCCCCTCACATGCACACGCACATGCGCGCACTCTCATACACACACCCAACCGAGAGGTAATCATTTAAGATTAACAGACAGGGATCTGAAGTCTTAATAGGAGAAAAGTATTCATTTTTCCCCATTGTATTTTAAATGGTAACATTTCAAAAAAAGAATACTGTGTTTTAATGCAATTATGCCTACAGTCAACTACCTGATTGGGTGTGTGAGAGACACTCCAAAAGACAGAGACATGGTGGGAGGGCTGACTTATGGCTTTATAAATGCCAATTCATGCATTAAAAAAAACAAAAATGACACCTTGCTATGCAAATGAAAAAAATAGGTATTCTTTAAAGGCATGGCTAATATAGACAATTTTCCCTACATACTGAATGTAGTCAGACAAGACATGTTTGGTGTCTGAAGATAGCTTACTGAGTTTTGCACTGATGGCTAATGTAGAGTACACAAGTCTTAGGCACCTGCAAAAATAATACTTAATACTGTTTAGATGAGCAGTGTGTGTTTTTGTCACATCAACATTACTAAATAATACTACAAATACCTACAAATAAGAAATACAAATTCATATAACAAATAAAAATAAAAACAAATAACATTATACAGTAAATAGTGATTTTATGTATCAATGTGTTCCTTGTGGAAGCCCAGTATTACCTGTAGTTACCATCAAAAACCTGGTTTGACCCAATCAGTACTTCATTAGACTAAATCAGGAGCTGCTGATGGAATTTCACAAATCCAAGCAATGGCTGGAGGAATTGAGGAGAAATCTGGAACCAAACCTTACCAGCCTCACCGCCCCCTCCCCCCCCCAAAAAAAAGACTACTTTTTTGAGTACTAAAACAAAACAAACTTTGATACTTTTTACTGCTTTCTTGTTTGTTTGCATTTATTCTGTTAACTTTGCTACCAGGAAGACACTTTATCACACGCTGGGAAAAATGGCTTTAAACAGTCTGCATAGTGCCTAAGACTTTTCCACAGTCCTGTAGCCAACATGAGACAGAAGCATTTAACCATTACCACCGAGGAAACTGCACACCTAAATCATCACATACCTGACTCGAAACATGCCTTATGGAGTTGTTCAGTAACACAACATATACCTACTCAGCTCCTTTCTGACACTGTATGTCTTACAGTTATTCATAAAAATGGACAAAAGTGTGTTGCAAAGCTAGTAGTAAAAATCATCTTGAAGCCTGCATTTTGTCTATAATGTTTTTTATTAGCTGATCCACTTCATTAAGGGTGAAAGAAAACTGTGTAAACTTGATTTTCTGTCAAATTATTCCTTCAACTTCCTTTAGAAGTTTAATGTGACAGAAACAGAGGGCACTGCAAATCTGTGAAGAGAGCTGAGTAAATGCTCTTGCTATGGCTGTCACTGATTGTCAGCGTGATGAGGACTCCAGTAATGACGGCCTGTCCTTTATCTAACTCCATAACAAGCATGGACCACACCATCACCATGCCCTCACTGCAGCACTGACTCCGCTGTGCGCTTTCAAATGTTGCCCTCAGACTCACCTCGGTGTACTGATGCAACAACGCTGAAACTAGGCATACCATTACCAATAAAACTGAGCTCTTAATTGCACTTAGTACATTTTCGAGGGGAAGCACACTTCATTGGAATTTAACTTCAGTATGGAGATGAAAGCAAGCAAAACATGATGTGGCCAAAGAGAAATAAACAGGCAGTTTAAACCCAATGAAGAGTGTTTAGCCTCTAAGGCAAAATGCGAAAGAACAGCAAGGAGGAGGATGGAATAGTACTGCATCTCTCTAAAGACCGTGAGCTGCACACACTCCAGGCCTACGTGATACTGATGAAACAGGCAAACCAGACTGGAAGCGCACGCAGCAAAAAAAAGTTTAATTAGTGATTAAGGAATAATTTCCATGTTCATGGTTTAACAGAAATGACAGCCAGTGAATGCCCCAGTAATACTTACAGAATGACCAATCAAAGCATGGGCCATCTCATGCCCCAGTACAAAGGTGAGTTGATGGATATCTGCAACAGCCTCCAGCATTCCTGTAAATACAAATACCTCTCCATTCTGCCTCACATCCACACAAACAAACAGTAACACACACACACACACTTTAAACAGGGTACACTAATAACAGGGTTAAAATATTCTAAAGCACAGCATAAAAATGATCCAGTTTAAAACGTTGTTTGAAAGCTTTTGATGTAAAAATCATTAAAGCAGGATGCCTGATTGTAATACATTTACTTTATATTATTTTACATTTTATTTATCTGTGGTCTAATCATAAAACACTACATGATGTCAATATTTCAAATGCATATTGCTCACCTCTGACAAACCGTTCCAGAAAATATGAATTTGGTATCTTGAGCAAAACTATACCTCATTTTACAAATGATACAAAGGTAAAATACAGACGCACTGCAGACTAATCTGAGAGTGATTCCAGTATGACTGACTTATTAAAATGATTAGATTTTCTTTGCCTCCAGCCAGTAATGGTCAGAGGCAGCAGCATGTGCCATCTGAGCAAACACATTGGATCTCGATTTTGATCTAAGTGACCTTGAAAGAAGGTCCATTATTGTGGCAGTAGCTTCAATCACAAAGTTTGCAAGGGTTTTAATTGAAACAGTGACTAAAGTGACATCTGCATTTATACCTACAGGGGAAAAACTTATTACAAAAACGAATATACATTTTAGAGTTACGAATATCCACTACAACTCCAGTGAACCTATAGATGTAGAATCTATGCCTAGGTGTCCCTATGAAGTTGTTCTGTAGCTCAGGGTGGCATAAAGCAATACTAAGACATTTTATGTCAGTTTTTCCTTTAATTTTTCACTTAGTTTCTCAGACTAAAAGCAGACTGAGTGACTAGCCTTGGGCCGATAAGTGCAGATTTCTTTGATTCTCCCGATCGACTCACAGGCAGAACAAAGGCATTGACGGCAGGATCGTCTACCACATGAACATTCCAGGGCAAAGAACTGATGCCTCCAA
This sequence comes from Brycinus macrolepidotus, assembly GCA_037974445.1. Lineage (NCBI taxonomy): Eukaryota > Metazoa > Chordata > Actinopteri > Characiformes > Alestidae > Brycinus > Brycinus macrolepidotus. The sequence continues at coordinate 11,174,410 of JBBPCZ010000163.1, read as the reverse complement.
TATCCTGGTTCCTTTGAGTCAAGTGCTGGAGGACCAACTCAACGACTTGATGCCTGGGGTCTGAAACGGGGATGAGCATACTTGCATACTCCTCCATGCACTGGGTAGAAATAAAACAGAGAAAGGGAGAGACATGTAAGACCTCTGGTAATATAAAGACTCCAGACTGCAACAGTTTTCTCACTTGAACATTATAGTGAATAAAACTGAAGCAAATTGTTTGTCTCCTTGCTGTCCTACCACATCTGAAGCATGTTGGGCCAGTTTCATAAAGCTCTCTTTGCTAAAAACGAGCAATCTGCTTCTGCCAGTGACTGGACATTCTTCCAGATGTGTGAAGAAAAAGAGCGAGAAAAGGATCAGCAGCCCCGTTCCAGCCCCTGCCAAGTGCCATCGCCGCTTCCATGCCCACTCACGGAAAAGCTGCTTCTTATTGGGCGGCAAAGCCTTCCACCACTTCCTGATACTTCTACAGGGAGAAAGAGAGAGGAAGGAAGAGGCAGTCAAAAGCGGAACTGTATTCCAGAGCCTGTCAAAGTAAACAGGAACAAAAAAAAGAGGAACACACAAAGACTTACAAGCACCTAATACTAAACATCAATTTGATACAATCTAATTTTAACCACAGAAATACAGATTAGATCAAACCTATTTATAACTTATACCAAACCAGAGGTAATATTTATATCTAGGTTTTTAACAGGAAATTAAATGAGTTTCTAATATTAAAACCTGGCAACTTTCATAAGGTGTGTGCATGCAGGCATCACTAGTTGATGCAATTCGCTTCTTGAAAAAATTACATACTGTTTTGAGATATCCCTGCCAAAGAACACAAACAAATCATTACTAGGAATGCTTTTAACAAAGTGGTTCAGCAAAGATCTTTGGGATTAGATGGGTGAGCTGAGAGAGGTTACCAAAGATCTGCCCTTTGGGATGCAGGACCCTGTGTTTTCACAGTCATTTACTGCTACTACTACTGTGAAATGTTGCATTATCTGAAATTTCTTAGGAAGGACCTTCCTCTTTTTACTTTCCCTTCTAAGTAGTGATGTTTTAAAAGAACTGTTATGTGAATTAGTTGCACTGCGAGTAATACTCTAGTTCAGTCTGCTTGTGTTGTTTGTTTTTGTTCTTTGTGTTGCATCATGGTACGTTGTTTCGTTTCACTGTGTACTATGCATAATGCTGAAATGACAATAAACCTACTTGACATGATTTAATCTGTTAAGAAAACATTTCATTATGGGAAAGATGTCCATCTTCTTGTGTTGTCTAATTAAGAAGCCATCAGATACTTACTCAGTGGCAGAAAACACAGAAAGAACACTGGAAACCTTACTCTGTCACATTTCACAGGCAGACCCTCTTTAAAAATTAAGGGCAGGTTTCCCAGGTAGGGATTAAGCCTAGTCCTGGGCTCAGTTTTCCTTTCAATGGAGAATCACCATTCAGAATACTAGGTCATCCACAGTTTGGCTTAATCCCTGTCTGGGAAACCAACCCAGGCACGAGAACACTTTCATGACTTAGTGCGAAACAAAGCCTTTAAATGCATTGTCCAACCCATTTCTAGCAAAGTAAGGGTCTCGCACCTTCCGAGGATAATAGCTGCCACTTTCTGGAGAGGTTTGAAGACCAGCCATACGAGGGGGGCTGGTAGGGCTCGGAGTCCAGCTGAAGTGTGGAACTTTTGTGCAGGTTTTGTTATTGAGGAGAAAAGGTGGAGATCTTGAACAGCACCAGAGTAAATGAGGCTTGGCTGAGTTCTAGTCCATGTCCTAGAACTCCAGCCAGGGACAGACAGTCTTGTGTTTCCCTGGGTGAAGTGCTGCCGACACTGAAGCAAAGGTCCAGCATGTACTGTCCCAAACCGTTTGAGTGTGAGTAGAGGGGTCACTGTTTGGGTTTTAAACAGACGAAGGCAAATCCAAACCATTTTATCTATCCCAGACAGGTCTAGACACTTAAAACTGACTATTACCCAGTTAGCACAGCTATCAAACTTTTATTAACATGTCCAGATAAGCTATAAAAGTCATTGTAGCAGTGTTAAAACAGTTATGAGGTACTTTGCACTAAAAACACACCAGCATTGCTTCACTGAAGCCCCACTGAAGGTGAGGTTGAATTGTAAATAAAGGGCTTATTGCTGTAAATAAAGGACAGTAACCTTCATTAACGGGACAGAACTCACGTCATCTAATTACTGCGTGTTTCTATCGTTTATAAAATGAAGGTGTTTGTCTAGAGGAGGTCAGTGTAACAGCAGTGACCTCTGAAACTCAACTCAACTGACAACTCACATGACAGACCCTCCACAGTCGAGATAGAGTGCTACAGGAAAAACAGTCCCTCCTTGCACCTCTCATGAGAGTATGGTTCCTACCCCAGGCTCTCCATCCATAGCATGTGGATCAGAGTGAAGTCACGCTGGGCTTGTACCCTGTTGTCACATTTTCATAAATTCTTTGGTATCCGCAGTCAAAAAAAGAGTAGCCACTTTTTCCAAATATCTCTGAGTTCCTGTGTTGTATCCAGTTGTTACACTATATGGACAAAAGTATTGGGACACACCTCTTTTCTAATGTTTGGGCTAGGCCCCTTACTTCCAGTGAAGGGCAATCTTAATATTTCATCATACCAAGATATTTTGGACAATGCCATGCTTCCAAATTTGTGGACACGGTTTGGGGAAGGTCCTTTTCTATTCCATTATGACTGTGCACCCAGTGCACAAAGCAAGGTCCATAAAGACATGGTTGGATGACTCTGGCGTGGAAGAACTTGACTGGCCCGCAAAGAGCCCTGACCTCAACCCCATCCAACACCTTTGGGATGAAGTGGAACAGAGATTGCGAGCCAGACCTTCTCGTCCAACATCAGTGCCTGAACCTCATAAATGCTCTATAGAATAAATGGACACAAATTCCTACAGAAACACTCCAAAATCTTTTGAAAAGCCTTCCAAGAAGAATGGAAGGTGTTATAGCTGCAAAGGGGGACCAACTCCATATTAAAGTCTATGGATTTGAATGCAAAGCTCCTGTTGGTGTAATGGTCAAGCGTCCCAATACTGTCTATATAGTGTATTTCCAAATTTACAACATCTCTGCCCTGGACCAAAGTCCTCCCTTTGCTATCATGTTCATTAAATGGGACAGTCCAATTCATGCTCCATGCTTGAGCGTTGGTAAAGATCACACTAACCAAAGCAACTGAACTTCGGGGGTCACACATGCTCAGCCAGGGTACCGATCACACAGTGTAACAGCTTAGTTAATACATTTAATATGGATGGATAGCAGCCAAAGGGTTTTGAAAAATGTGCCTAAAGGACATAAAGGAATTTATAAATGTTACCTTTTCGTTTGAGCACAACCCAGCCTTTTTGATACTCAGCACAAGACATTTGGAACAAAGACCTTTAAAAAACAAACCAGCCACTGACACTGGACAATGTGTTTATTATCAAACTTGTGTTCTTGTATGGGGATTCATAAACAGGCCAAGTCCATTATTGTAGTACAGCCGTAAACGATATTTTACATCTCATTAAACTATCACAATCTAGTTCATGGACATACATTTCAGTTATATGTCATTCATCTTAAAAGAGTAGATTCAGGTATTATGTGGGGCTTTTCTATTTCAGTCAATGCTTATTAAGTAAGCAAAAGAAAATTAAGCTAATTTAAGATTTTTACCTTTCTTAATTTACATTTAACAGGAACACTCTTGTTGTGTGTTGTTCCTTTTCTGTAAAGAACAAACACTCATCATAAAAAATGAAGAGAATGTGAGTGTAAACTTCCATACTTCCTCAATAAAATGTGCTGTTTAACACGCATGCTGTATCTGAATGTAATGAACCTGTAATTCCACTTTTTCTAAGTTATGCAGGCGGTGAAGTGTTTAAAGGCTACAAAAATGGTTTAATAGGCTAGGCACGCAATTTCATATTATAAATGATTTTTGGAATGGTCTCATTTAGAAAATGTAACACATTTACATTACTCTCTTCAACAACGGAAGCTTTTCATCAGGTCAGATGAGCGTCATTACTCATCTTCTGCACTGAGTGACTGTGTTTGAGGCACACCGACTTCTGTGTTGGCCATAACTTGGCTGCCAGGACTTGAGGAACAACCTGAATGAGAGTTACTGGCATTAGTGATCGACTGCTCCTCTGCAGCAAATGAATCATCATAGTCCAAGGCTGTGCTGCTGTCTGAGGGCTCAGAGGTGGCAAATGTTCGTACAGTTGGTTCATGAAGATAAGAAGAGGAGCCAGCCTCATCTTGGGCAGTCTGTCGCTTATCAATGAAGTGTGTAATGAACAAAGTTTCAATCTGGACAAGGAAAGTCTCTGCCTCCATCTCTGGAACCTCTGTCAGAACGTTCCTCAACGATTCAAGCAACTGGCAGGAAAGACAGATGAACAGTTAGATTAACTTACCACGAGCATATTCACTATTCAAACAAAGCTCCTGATTAATTCATTACCTTTTCTAGACATGTGAGGGAGGAATCTCTACGATAGAGCTTGTCCATGGGTATGCACCTGAAAGAACAAACCCACAGTGAGGATTACAGAGAAAATTAAAATGCTCCAAACCTTCTTCATGGAGCAAGAATGCATCTTAATAGCGTAAGAAGTCAAGCTCTGGTACCTGTAAACCTAAATCCTAGGTTACATGATATTATGACCTTTCATAGTATTATAATGATTTTGTGTGTAGACAGAAGTAGTTGTAAATAGATTTATTGTACCTTGTGAGATAAACTTTTTTTCCTATGGTGTATTATACCAGGTAGGTTTAATGTTTGTGTTCATTTGTACTTGTAAGCTAGTTTACAGTGCCAAAGAAGAAAAGTAGTTTTTTGGGCCAACTCTAGCTAATGTAAGCTGCCTTTGACAAATAAATGAGTAACATAAGTTTAAAAAGTGTACCAACCCATGAGACTCCCTGTATTTGAACACCACCCATTCTGCTCTTCTCATCACGTCAGCCCAGTCAGGAAGCTCTGCAGAAACTTGGTACTCAAACTTGTATGGATGTTCTAAAACAAAGATTCCCATTACAAACATGCTTTTCTGCCAAAAGCTTCTCACAAAAATATACTAGATTTGTTCATATTACAAAAGACAAAAATATATTTATGTAATACTGTTGAAACTAAGGAACAATCTTTGGACATTGGACAACTTCACTGTGAGTTATCTGAACAATCAAATCTCTAAACACTCTTGACAACTTCATTTTGAGCCGAAGAGAGAGGCTCAGTACGTACTCTGAGGCCCAGCAGGCCCCGTCTCTTCTTGAACGAGTAGACAGGTGGTCTGAGACAGAGGCGAGGGGTTACTGGGGTTATATGGGCTCACAATCATCCCAATAAATGGAGCTCCTCCTCGTGAAAAATAACTCTGCAAGAGATAGAAAGAATGATTTAGAGTGCCAGACAAAGAAGGGACTTAGAGGGACAAAGGGAAGGTAGTTTTCTTTGCTGTAATATTTAAAGTTTGTTTTAAATTTAGTTTTTCTCAGGAGCCAAATGGCTTCCCTTTGCGAAATGTATAAACTCTTACAACTACTATCCCTATTACTTTGCATTATCCAACAGTATATAAGTAATAATAGCTGTATTTATTTAGCAAACATAAAATAGCAAAAATGTAAACAGAAATCCAGAGAAATAAAAACATAGACACGAAGGAATAAAATAAAAAAGGAATAAAACCAAAAAGAAAAAAAGGTTCATCTAGTACAAAGATGAATTACTAAGAAAATGGCAGTTTAAACAAATATACTGTTAGTACTGTTGACGGTAGGTGTCTGATATTAATTGCTAATGTGTTCCAATAAAAGACAAGAATTTTAGAAGAAAAAAAAAAAACAAGCACTCAATCCAATGATTCAATCAAATGTTCTCTCCTTGTACATATTAGTACTCTAGAATTCTGAACAAGTTGCAGTCAGTCTTTTGAGGTTTTTGGTAAACAGTGCACTGCATTAGATCTGGCATGAAAATATAAAAGCACAGTTCAATTTCTCTTCATCATGCGCTGTAAGGAAAGGCCTGACTCATGGTTCCTAAATGAAAAAAGGCTGTTTTTGCAGCATGCTCAACGTGTGATTTAAATGGTAAATCAAATAACATATCCAAAGTCCTAACTTTGTCTTTAGTTAGTAATGTCAGACTCCTGTGTCGAGTTATACATTGTGTTCTCTGGATTTTATTGCCATCAATGAGAACTTGTTTTTCTTCATTTAATTAAAAAAAACTGTTCATTTATGTAATGCCAGGTTACTAAGGGAACTGGTATCATTTGGCTCCACAGATAAATAAATATGCCTTGTGTTTCGCTGAATCATTGTCTTTGTAAATCGCCAAGATCTCTTACCTGATATTTAGCTTGGGTGTCAGTGTCCCTAAGGGATGGGTTGGGATCAAAGGCTGGATGAGAATGATACCAGCCAACTACACTGTGACCTTTCATTGCGAGCAGTTCAGAGGCCTGTGTTTGGGAGACAGGGTCCATTTCACACTGCAGTCCAGTGCTCAGGCTGTTACATGGCTCTGCTGCACAGATCTACAAACACACACATCTTCAGTTTCCCAAGACATCATTAACTGCCAAACCATGCCACTGTTGATCCAATCATAGAGTAACACTACTAGTAACTAGTCACTCATTTTATAGATTGACATTATTGAATTTTGCCTAAATGTTAGTTCAATAATACTCTAGAATAACACTCCATATCACTAAAATATCTCTTTTCTTATCCATTATACCACTCACCCTCAACACTTTCTTTTCATCATCATAAGATCCACCCAGTAGTCCAATCACCTCTCCCATTGAGACATGAGCATGCTGGCAAAAAATAAATGAGACTCAGTTGTGCATGCAAGTAGGTAATCAGATCTGCTGAAGGCTGAACAGAATACAGCCTTTCTAAGCAGTGAACTATTTTAAAGGAATAGTTTAAATATCAAATTTACACAGTTTTTTCCCACATTTACCCCAATCAGCCAAGTCATGTTTGGAGCCCAAGCTTGGAGTTACAAGGCTAATGTTGCTAACAAACAGCAGAAGTAAACAGTTACCCAAACCTCTCTTGCAAATACATCCACTTATCATCAGTCAAACTGTTCAACCACCCCCAGCTCTTCGTTAATATTTCACAGACTTGTGGATGTGGTTTAGGACACAGTATGACTTACTGTGAGCTAAAAAAAATGAACAAGACTTCACCATGTAGCCACTATGTGGGAGTGCTGACTTAAAATACGTTTTTGATGCAACAACCATCATAAAGTGGTCCTCCTTATACATACTTTGTAAACAGCAGCCCTGATACAGTCTGAAATGGCTGCCTGTAGCGGTGCAGTTCTGTTCATTTTTATAGCTCACACTAAGTCACACTGTGTCCTGGACTACACTGACAAGTCTGTGGCACCTTAATTTGAGAAATGTTAATTATTATGTGGAAACAGTTTGGGTGGCTACTGACGTCCAGTGCTTGTTAGCAATGTTAGCCTGACAGTAACGAAGCAAAATTTGGACTCATGTTTTGCGTGATCAACTGGGGTGAGTGGAAAGTAGGGCTGGGCAATTAATCGAAATCGACATTCAGAATCTATAATCGATCAAATTTTTCCAGGTCGATTATTTCGATTACTGTTATTTTATTATTTTAGTTATTTTATTTAGAAGAGATACAGCTTATTTTCTACTTCTAATAAGAAAAACACTGAAAATAATTTATTTTGTTTCCAAAAGTGCAAGTTATTTATTTTTACTTTTTTTATAAGAACAAAGTGACTGTTCGTTTTAGGCAATGTGT
>JBBPCZ010000163.1:11150688-11163571 GCA_037974445.1 Brycinus macrolepidotus | reverse complement strand
CACACACACACACACACACACACACACACACACACAAACACACACACACAAACACACACACACAAACACACACACACCCCTTGTCTAAATTTCTTAGGAAAGCACTGCCAATGGAATGGGACACTCTGGAGCAGCCCCACATGAGCGGATTTACAAGCACTGGCTACCTGTTACTATGACACATGGTGGCAACTGCTGTCACTGTGCAATTCATGTTCCTCGCCTACAAGTGTCATCCCAGATCTTATTTTATTGCACACACAGTGCTCAAGCTCCTTCCAAAAATCAGCAGTAAACGTACCACATCCATGACAACCAGGACTTCAGCACACACAATAACTCGGAATGGTTCCTGAAGATGAAGGAAAATGTGACACTGGAAAGTTATGTCATGAACTCTTACAATACATTTCTGACAAAATGTGACACTATCTGTGTGTGTGTGTGTGTGTGTGTGTGTGTGTGTGTGTGTAAGACTTTTACCTGTTTCTCCCCTCCAAATGCCTTGCATGGAATAAGCTGAAATGGATCAAAAGATCTGCAGAGCAGAACACAGACAAGAAAAAGTTGCTACTCAAATCTTCGACTTCTAAACAATATACCATAACCTTTTTATAGTAAGAAAAACAAAGCAGGTTGATTGATTTACATAGAAATTAATTTAAACCAAAGGGATGTGTGTTCTGACACATCTCTTCATTAGGGTTAAAAGAATATGAATCAAGCATAAGTGAAATACAAATAAGGCAAGAACCAGTATTTTAAAATCAACAAGTAACATTTCTCATAAAGAAGAAAATAAAATTAATTTCATTAAGTAATCCAAAAATTTAATTTCCACTTAGAAATTCCCTTTATATTTTTACATGTGGAAACTGCGTCATTTGTCAGTATGCTAAAAGTGTTCAACTCTTTTAGCCTTCTGGTGTATAAACAAATGGTGTTTTATCACATGTAAAACTAAAAATGTTCTACATGTGAACATGAACATGAACAAATGAGTCTGACCATCAAATTTCACTGCAAAATGTAATGTATTGTAAAGCCATTTTGCAACATTTTATTGTAAACCACACTGTACTGTAGATCAGATTACTGTTGGTGAAATTTGCATTGGCTCGTTTTACAATTATGTGTATAATTAAAAAAGGGCACTGTACTGAAATGTAAGCATTTAAATATATTATCATTAGAGTAAAAGGAAAACACTATCAGTACAAGATTTGCACAGGAGAAGTTATGGCATGGGTGTAGACAACACACTAAGTAAGTAAAACAAAGTGAAAGTGACGGTATTTGAAAAAAAAAGTACAAATAAAACTCTTTGTATGGGTTTTGACTCTTTATATTTTGTCTATAATAAAAAAAGATGTATTTTCATAGTGCTAGAAATTTTATTTGTCTGAATTCACATTCATGTTCTGACATTTGATTAACTGACTTGCGATTAACAATATTATAGAGAAATTTTGTTACTTTCAGTTACTTTCTGGCAATTAAGCTGTAATTAAATAATGTAATTAAATGACAAGATTACAAGAACATATTGCAAAGATTTCATGCTACCACAATGCAATTTTACAGCTAGTTGGGAATTACAGTGCATTATGAGTCACAGTTACAGTAATGTTCCTGTAAAATATTTACTGTAATTTTACTGCAACCAGCTGTTTGTAACTTGAAATGAAAAGTTATTTTATTGGTTGATTTTTAAATTGCTCTTGCTTCATTGTGTATGTTAAGTATGCTTGATTTCTTTTAACAGTGAAAGACTTGTGTGCTACAACTTGTGTGTGTTAAAATAAAGATCTCTAGGCTTTTTGTACATTTAAGTGTTTCACAAGGCAACTTGCTGAACAGTGAAATTCCACCAGAACAAATACTTCACACACTGATGCACACAGACAGACAGACAGACACATACTCACCCTCGTTTTGGAACTTTACAGGGCCTTGGTTGTCTCTTCCTCATCTCCTCCCTCCTAAGGGCCAGTTCCTCTGCACTCAAGTGCTAATAGAAGGGGTACAGACAAAAATGTGTAATTTTTGCACACACACACACACACACACACACACACAAATACATATATATATACACATACATATATATGTACATTGGGAAAAAGGTTTTTTCACCACCTCATACGTCTGGCCCTCTAGGTCTCTTGCATCACACCAGTTTCCCCACATATCCCGGACTCGCCTCTTTCTTGCACGCTAAGAAGGATAAACAAAATCAGTCCAACAGTTACATCAAAGCTAGCTGCTGGAAACAATCCTACATTACCCATAGGAAGATAAAAGTGTGATGGTCTGCGTGTACTACTTATTGATGTAATTACTGAGTATTACACAGAATTGGCACCAGTAAAACATTATTGAGAGCAGAAGAGTAACTGCCTTTCTCACCATGGACTGAAATCTTTGAGCCAGTTGGTAGGCCTCCAGGCTGTCCCGGCTCTCTTTCAGACGAGAGCGGTCCACTGGCCGCGGGCGATTATAGATGGCCTGATCTACAGTTTGGAAGGGGGGATACATGTTACTAAACAGTACAGATTGGTGTATGGGACATCTGCTTTTTCAGAAAGACTAAAAAAGTAAAGAATCAGAAACGGGTGACTGAGGCTTAGAGCTTTACCGCAGTTGAAGTTGATGGCCCCTATGAGCTCCAAGTAGGTGTGTATTCGACCGATGCAGTTCACATCCCCACAGTTCTTCAAGCCAGGTCGCACTGACGTCTTATTCAAATACTTGGGTTTACTCTTTTCCCTAAAACACATGCACGTACATACACTAATAATAGCAGAACTACAAACTCAGCACACCTTCAAACATGTATAAAATTCATTTCTATACTACAGTACATCCAAAAATACAAAGATCACTTTCTGGCATCACCTACTATACTAATGTGGAAGTGTCCATTTGTTCAGTCCTTGTTATTGCATAAATAAACATCAATAAACAGACTGAAACAGGGAGGATTTCTATTTTTTTCAGATATCCTCTTCAACCCATCTTCAAATATAAAAAAGCATTTTTTTTATGTTTGTCGCTTTTGTGCCACCTCTTCCTGGCACTACTTCAAAAAAAATTTAGTGACATGGTGAACAAACATCAAACCACCTATATAATATGATGTACCAATGTTAACTGCTACTAACTAGGAAAAAGCGGCTGCTTTGCTTTAGCCTGGCTAGCATGAATTGCTCTACTCACTACATAACATTTTGATTCAGGCTAACTAAAGCACACACACAAGCTTAAATCATGATGAATTGTTGATGGAGGGACAGAAATGTGAAACTAAATTTGTTCTATGGTGCTTTGGTTGTCAGGTTTGACTGTAACTAACTGGTGCTCTGCTGAAACAAATGTAGATAATAAAAGTCACAATCTGAGCGATTAAAGTTCAAGCAACTGGTGTTTTGAGCAACAGAAAAGCTAAAAATGAACCTGTTCTGTGGTCAAAACTGTGTGTCAAAATTGAATGTGTTCTGTGGTGCCTGTAGCTCTTAGCTGTTGATGAGTCCATCATGCACTGTTTTTCTGAAATATGTTTTCCTAGCTCTAATTTTTCCTTTCTTTCAATTAGTTCACCTTTTGGTGAACTCTCACGCCCTACTACGTAAATGTTCAGAATGTGTTTATTTCGCCAAAAACTAAACAGAAATTAAATAGAATAACGATAGTGAGAATTTCATTGCGTAGTATGCCTTTTTAACATAGTCCAACCCTACTTTGAAAGTCTGTAAAGTTTTGTGTAGCAGACTCATTTCATTACAGTACACACAACACTTTACATTACTTATTTATCAGGCTGTTCTTAGCAGACTCACCATTGGTCCAATATGTAGTTGCGGATTTTCAGATATCTCTCTGGGGTTTTTGACAGACGGCCCTCAAAGAACTCTGGGATAGCCTGCTTTTCCTCTTCCGTGATGGTACTTGTGTCGAGTGTCATCTCATGTTCGGGGGCCTTCAGCTCCTCCTCTTCATCCTCCTCCTCCTCCTCCTCCTCCTGGTCCTCGTCTGTCTCCTCCACTGGACCATTTTCCACCTTATCTACTGCAAAAAACACCAATGTCAGCAGGTCTCATTAGTTACACTACTTTGTTTCAGTAATAATATGTGCAAGAGCTGCCTGTAAACAAGCAAGAAGTTGTATGTCATGCTCAGGCATGTACTGTTATCAACAAAACTGCAAAGGCTTATCCCATATGATACATAAGATATTACAGTACTACAAACCAGTAGAATAAATTTGACTTAAAATTAGATGCAAGCAAACACTTAGGCTGATTTTTGGCAAGTTAATTTAATTGAAAAAAATTTCAAAACACTGCTTGCTTCCTTATTTTAGGCCAGTTGTGTAAATGCAGTGAGCAGCACACACCTTCTGAACTTTCATCTCCAGGCAGGGTGCACGTCTCTGGGCTAGTGGTGGAGTGCCAGGCCTCTCTTTGCTCTCCCGTTTCCGGCTCAGTTACGGCCTGACAGTTACTGCTGTTCCCTTCAGAGGTTAAATCTGCAGGTCTAACAGATGCTTCAGCAGGATTTGAGAAGTGGCTGTTCAGTCTGCCTGTTGAGGGCTCTACCAGAGCATGCTCTCCTTGGTCCAGAGGCTGTTCAAAACCTTTGGGTTCATCTAACTGGCTGTCTGGCTGGGATGTGTCATCACTGAGGTCATCAGTAATGTCGACATCCTCATCATCAGAGAGTTGTTCGATGCGTACTGCATTGGTCAGCACAGAGAGGGGTGGCTGAACAGAGGGAGGGCTAGATCCAGAGGCTGTGGTGTGAAGTGGCGTATTCTGGAGTTTGGGAGAGGAGTCTTCAGCTTTAGCCTTAAGAATAAAAGTGGGGGGAAAAAAAAAAAAAAAAAAAAAAAGATGTGAGATCAGTTTTTACTCTGCTCCTTTAGGGCCGGCTTCCCAGACCCAGATAAAGACAAATTCTAGACTAAAGAAGTTCTCAATGATGTTTTACAACTGTCATTTAGTCCAAGACTCAGTCCATGTCTGGGAAAGCAGCCCATAATGCATCGAATAAAACTGAGGAGGACAAGAAGCAAATAAAATAGTCTGTAAAAGAGAAAATTAGAAACCTAATCCTTTTAGTGATCACTGTTCCTATTTGTGTTTAATTCCTTGCAAGGCAAATAAAAGAAGTAATTATAAGACACAATAAAGAATTTAACTAAACACTGATGCAGTTGATTTGTTGCCAAAACCAACTCAACTGGTGAAATACTGTCTGTTGGAGGTCTGCTCTGGGTCATTCCACTCCAACTCACGTAGACCCCCCAATTCAGGTCATGAATTTTCTTTAAAACTTTATTAGTGTAAAATGGATTGCAACACACCCAGAAATATATGAGCGCAGTCACAATTCATTCATCAGGCATTTTGATGGGAGAGTGAGATCAAGTTCCCAAAGCCTATAATTCACACAAGATGTGACAGAACTACATTAATACTACACAGAATCAAAAGTCATACGGGTTAAAAAGTCACAAGTGATTAGGCAGATTTTGTGACGACAACAATAACTTTCTGAACAATACTGCTGTGTTCTGTCTAGGCTTGTGGGTATTATTTATGTCTTGTTTTATTTGGCATGTGATATTCTAGAGCAATAAACCACAAAAGAATATAACTGACATGTAAAGCCAAATATGCGTTTATTGAGTATTTTATATTGGCTTTATATGCACCTCAGCCTTGCATTAAAACTGAAGCTATCTGTTATATAATTAAAGATTCAAAACCTATGCAGAGATGACAAACACAAGCACCTGTCAAATCACCTTCTGAAATTTGTCTATGACATTTACCAAAGCAGATCCGCAGAGAGGACGCAATATTTCAGTCCATCTTTAGTGCGTTTAGATGATTCTAGTCAATCTGCCCCGGTGTTTGTTTGGAAGCAAACTGAGGTTGACCTGATTGGGGAGTCTCAGTCTACATGTTTGGTCTGGACCAGAGATTGCATGGCATGGTTTTCGCTTATGCTAATAAATAACTCTAACACGCACACGCACGCGCACACATACACACACACACACACACACACACACACACACACACACACACAAAATCGTATTTGTGAATATCCAGATACCAAAAGACACAAAAGGCACCCTCATACATTATAAAGAAGACATGAGGTCAAGGCTTTAATGTCATACCTTGTTTTTGAAGTACTGTCTGGCATAGCTCTTCACTTGAAGAACAGTCCTAGTACCAATCAGTTTTGCAATCTTGGTCCACCTCCGGCCATACTGAGCCTAGAGATCACACAAAAGTTGGAGTACAGCAAGTCCTAACAATAATATTACTAACCTAAGCACTTTCACTACCACACAACATAGTTATATATCTATTGCTGAACTTAGTCCTACAAATATCAGGCCAAAAGCGCTGCTTTATAGGCACGTAAACAAAAACATACTAGTCCCTTCTCAAAGAGGTCCTTCTCCTCTTGTGCCCAACGGGCTGGAGCTCCAGAACTCTTCACTGGTGATCTGCACAAAGTTACACCACACCCATCAACATTCACTTCTGCATGTACACGGAAACAATAAGACAGAAGAAGCAGGTTCTTCACTTACTTCTTTACTTTAGGCTTGTCCTCAGTCCACGCCACTTTAGGTACCTTCTTCCCAGCAAAATAATACCTGAACGCAATTAAGGAAAAACAGCTACTTTCTAACAACAAATAAATCAATAGGAAACAAAGCTGGAAGTGGACTCTGACAGTATGGCTTAAAAAAAGGATACTGCTCTTCCAGCAGCATGCTCTCAATGACTTCTCTGTTTTCATCACTGATTGAGCTGTCCAGAGTCCAGGGCTGACAGGAGAGAGCACAACAGCAGCAGCTCATTAATCCCACACATGAGACAGACTGTATAGGTCGTATCATCCACAATATTGCCTTACCAAGATAGCAGTGTCAGTCTTCCAAGCTGACTGCAAGAACTGATCTTGAAGGATCATCGCTCCACCAAGATCACTGGAAAATCATAGTAGTTAACCCAGATTTGCATGCCATCCTCACAATCAATGAGAATGAGTTCAAAAATATTTGCTAAACTTGTCATTCACAAGCCCTAGCTTCCAATGTGATAGTCTCTGTTACAACCAAACAAAACCAGTTTAATGCGCAATGCTTAGACTAGTTAAACAGAATCTATGGGGCAGAAGGGACGAAGAATGGCACGGGAAGCTAACAGCTACACTATACAGACAAAAGTATTGGGACGCTTGACCATTACACCCAAAGGGACTTTAATGACATTGCATTCAAATACACAGATTTTAATATGGAGTTAGTCCCCTCTTTGCAGCTATAACAGTTTCCACTCTTCTTGGAAGGCTTTCCCCAAGATTTTGGAGTGTTTCTGTGGGAAATTTGTGCCCATTCATTCTGTAGAGCATTTGTGAGGTCAGGCACTGATGTTGGACGAGAAAGCCTGGCTTGCAATCTCCGTTCCACTTCATCCCAAAGATGTTGGATGGGGTTGAGGTCAGGGCTCTGTGCGGGCCAGTCAAGTTCTTCCACACTGAACTCATCCAACCATGTCTTAATGGACCTTGCTTTGTGCACTGGGGCACAGTCATGCTTGAATAGAAAAGGGTCTTCCCCAAACTGTCCATAAAATTGGAAGCATGGCGTTGTCCAAAATGTCTTGGTATGCTGAAGCATTAAAAATTACCCTTCACTGGAAGTAACGGGCCTAGTGCAAACTCTGGAAAAAAGGTGTGTCCCAATACTTTTGTCCATATGGTGTAGCTAGCTAACCAGTTAGCACATCAACAACAGTAGAGGCAAACATTTACACTAGATAAAGTAACCCTCTATGACAAACTACCAAGCTGCCAAGCAGCCAGGCAGCCGGGCAGCATGTGTATGACTGAGTCCATCTGCTGGACAGGTCTCTCCAGCACCAGCTCCAGTAGAGCCTGACGCTAATTCAGCTAAAAGACAGGTTCGCCTTAACCTGTCTGTCTTTCTGCCGAGTCACTGACTAATCACGGACAAAACACAGTGGTCCCTTTTACTCCAGAGAAGGACTGTAACATATTCTGAAGCATATTTACCCTTCATCTGGATCATATTCGTCCCCCTCGATGTCAACCACATCCACCTCGTCCGCCATGTCTGTGGTGATGATGGTCAAAGTAAACAAGAAGAGACGACGCTCCTTCACTTTCCTCCTAACGACCCCTTCAGGCGGGGAGTATACTGGAGTATAATGGAGTATAACCAAATACACTACATGGACAAAAGTATTGGGACAAGGCAACTTATTTCCAGTGAAGGGCAATCTTAATGCTTCAGCATATCGAGACATTTTGGACAACGCCATGGTTCCAATTTTGTGGACACAGTTTGGGGAAGAACCTTTTCTATTCCAGCATGACTGTGCCCCAGTACACTAAGCAAGGTCCATAAAGACATGGTTGGGGGAGAGAGATACCTTGGAGTGAGATATTGGGGTGTGTGTGTCCGATGTCTCCATATTAAAGTCTGTGTATTTGAAAGCAATGTCATTAAAGCCCCTGTTGGTGTAATGGTCAAGCGTCCCAATACTTTTGTCCATATACTGTACATTGGAGTGTATAGGAGCATAACAAAATACTTTTTTTATTTTTTATTTGTTTATGTATTTGTTTCTTTTTACCTCCTAAACTGCAGGCATACCATCGATCATAAAGCTTATAATGGTGTAATTGCTATAAATTATGTATAACAATTACTATGTAACTAAAAGAAACTAAATTGCACACAGTAATTACATTTGTTATGAGAGTGAGGAACTGAAAACCTAGCTGATTTCTGAATTAATATTTACTATACTATAATAATAATAACCTGCCACCTTATAACCGTCATTGGCCCCTACTGGTGTTCGGCCAAAGACTGTATAGTGTATTGAATCTTTATCTGTTTGTGCAATTGTCAGGGCCGGTGTCAGAGCGGATCTACCGGGCTGGCATCTAACTGACTATGGGGGGCGGGGCGGGGGCACTATCGATCGTGAACTATATGCATATGGGTATATGCTGGAGCGTGTGTGGGGGGGCGTGGCGACTCGCTAGGGGGGGCAATGCCTTCGAACGCCCCCCCTTGACGCCGGCACTGGCAATTGTACAAGTCATAAATATGAGTCACGGTGTAGCCCAGGGATGCCCACTCCTCAAACACACTCCCTAAACCGGACGATTAATAGGTGAGTTGAACAAGGTGTTTTAAATCACAAAACTGCTAGACACCAGCGCTCCAGAACCATAGTTGGGCACCCCTGCTCTAGCCTTTCATTTATGATCCGTTTCAGACTACAGAGCTCTTGCCTGGATATTTTTTGTGACAGACCACTCTCAATCTGAAGAATCCAAAAATACCTTGCTACCCAAGGTACTACATAATATACCAATCCACTCATATCAGCACCATACCCATATGCCATGCCACTGCAATGTTTGTGTCGCTGTGTTGATGATGAAAATGATCCAACACTCCTGTCATCAGTAACCGATCATGTATGACAGTAATTAATCACGTATACCTACAGTACTGTGCAAAAGCCTTAGGCACCTATGCAAATGCTTAAAGCCATTTTTCTCTGTATGTGATCATTTGCCTTCCTGTTAAGACAAACTTAACATTAGAATAAATGCAAACAAGAAAGCAGTAAAAAAAAAAAAAAGTATCAAGATTTGTTTGTAAAAAAGTAGTTGATATTTTTTGTGATCTGGAAAGAACACAGGTTTGGTCCCAGATTTCTCCACGATGCCTCCAGACGTTGTTTGGATTTGTGAAATTCCATCAGCAGCTCCTGATTTAATTTAATGAAGGACTGACTGAGTCAAACCAGGTTTCTGTTTGAAACTAAAAGTAATACTGGGTTTCCACATGGAACACATTGATATATTGTGCATAAAATCACTATTTACTGTATAACATTGTTTGCATTTATTCTTTTATTTACTATATTTAGTAATATTGATATGAAAAAACACTCACTACTCATCTAAACAGTTTTTAAATATTATTTTAGCACATGCCCAATACTTTTGCACAGTACTGTACATGGTGGACATATAAGCTAGGGGAACCTAATAAAGTGTTTCTAATAAAGTGGATGATGTCTCCAGGTGATGACGGAACCAGTTGAGTATCAAAAATCAAGGCAGCCATCACACAAAGTCATTAATCTTTTATTAACTTTCTCCTCAGAGGACCAGCAATGAACCTTCATTGCATGTACACAGGAATAATTAGAGTGTTTCTCCGCTGAAATCTTCTCACAAAGCCCTACATACACGTCTTAGTAATCTATCACTTACTCGTTAACGTGATACGACCGCCCTGTGCGACAATTACACATGATTATGGTGCTCAACTCACATGAACATCTAGTTTCTGTTTCATACAGTTAACAGTTAATGTGGCATGGACATCACAATGTGTTGCATGGCGTCAGGGGAACTAAAAGAGGTGGATGGGAGCAGACAGGAACCTGCGCTCCGGGGTCCGTCCCTCTTCAGGCAGATCAGCAAGCACTAGCGACATTCACAAGACAGCTGCAAAACCGCAGAGAACATCAGCATGTCAGAAACAAAGTCTTTGCAAGCCATGATGAAGAATAAATATAAAAGAATCAGCTAACTAGCCCTTAATTGACCATCCAATGCATTCTTTCTTGGCTACTGCTGGGAGGTTTAAACAGCTTTACAGAATACTGAGCTGTAAAAATCATATTAAATCTAATGAGAAATCGGAGTGCTGTGAAAATTTCTTAATTTATAGTGCGCCATTCATTTAAATAAACATGTCTATGAACACATCTTCAGAACAGCTGCTATGAAAGAAAGCCTTTTTGGGCAGATCAAGGTACAGTGTGTTATATGTCTTACTGTATAGAACTCAGCAGTGTGGTAGATCTTCAACAGCAGGACTGAGCACTCCTGTGTTACAACATATGTTTGTGCCGATTAGGTCTCCAGAACGTGATATAAAGTTGTTAATTTACCTGCTGTGTCTCACTGGTAGAACTTTATCTCTGTGTCCACACAGTCAAAGAAAAGGTCCCCGAGCTCCTGGCCCTCCACCTCCCCTCTCAGCATGGCTTCAATCTCCTGCAGACACTGCGACTCTAAGAAGCGCATAGTCTCCTGTAGAGACACTCCAGCATCCTGTCATACACACACACACACACACACACACACACACACACAAACACACACACAAACACACACACAAACACACACACAAACACACACACAAACACACACACAAACACACACACAAACATGCATAATTCAGTAACCAAAGACAGGGCCAAATTATCTCTTGGTTTTTTGTGCACAGCAACAACTTAAGTGTAAAGCTCTGCTTCATTTGGTTTTGATATGCTCCAAGAAATTGTCAGGGCAAAGGGCAAGACCCAAATATGCTACATTTTCAAACTTTTAAGGGACACTTCAAAATAATTTGAGCAAGGTTTCACAGGCTTAAAGAGGAATCAGAGCGCATGTCTTTTTGCAGACAGCCCCAGTGTTCCTTCTCACACCAGAACAAAGCATTCCTGAATTTCCATGGAGCCTCCACACATTTTCTTTTACTTTAACCTCACCGGATTTGCCTCCATGGTAGCCAGCGCTGCCTGGTGAGCTTTGTAGAGCTCATGCTTCCTGTCCACCTTGCTCTGGAATCGAGGCTGTGTCCTCACAGGATCGTCTGGGCCGTACTGTGGAGACACCACCATAGTGACCGGATTCATGCTCTCCGAGAAGATAAATGGCTTGAAAACAGACCTGTGGGATTAGAAGTGCTATAGTAAAACATATTCAAACACTGAAAAGTCCACTGAAAAGGGTATGTTTGCATGTGATCAAGTTGCGAGCTCTTAGAGAATCTCTAGAAACTTTGTAACAAAACTATTATTTATTATTAGCAACACTATCGCATTAAGTTTGTATTGTAACCCTTTAAGTGAGCTACCTGGAAGGGTCAGGCGTGGCAGTGAAGAAGTGGACACAGGGCATGCTGGCATCTCGTGGAAGGATGGACACCATGCTACCTGTGGTGCGGAAACCTTCAGAATCCATGCAGATTCCACTGGGCTTGTCCCTCAGGATGTCCATCATTACCTCCGCTGTCACAGAGCCTGCAGTACACAAGAAAAACACCCAACACATACATACACGGAATAAGTGGTAAGAGTGGAACAGCAAAATGTTTCTTTGGCTCTTTTGTACCTCTTGTCCTTTATTAAGTCATTATCTCACCACCTCTCCTTACATAACCCTGAGAAAACAAATCAAAACTAGTCCTGGACAAAAGATTTTTTTGTTCAGGAACAGAGCAAATATGTGTATGTACTGCATCTTACTGCATTCATTTTTAATCACGCAGTCCCTAATGCAATTCAATTTTGTGCGTTATTATTTCTCAGCCTATATTTAAAATGTATATGCTGATCATAATCTATACAGATAGGATACAGCTCACTCACCATCATGCTCCTGAAGCAAGGCAGTGCCTCCCTTGTAGCGCTGCTTGGCCAGTTCCATCCTGGCAGGAGGGTTGTCTGGGCTAAAGGCAGCAGTGAAGCTAAACTCCCCCTCCCCGTTCCACCATCCCTGAGACTGGGCCACACTGCGCAGCTCCGGGTGCTCAGCAAAGATCTCTGTGCCTATCGTCAGCTGGTTGGAGATGTTCTTAACTCCCTCTGACAGATCAAAATGAGGTCAGTAAATGTTATAAAATGTGCCTTCTCTTGCAGGTGTTTAAAACGCGGTGTGTATATGTAGTGTACCGAGTTTGGTTATGTTACGATGTTGATCTGTGAAGATTTTGTCCTGAAAGTAATTA
>JBBPCZ010000163.1:11132717-11143315 GCA_037974445.1 Brycinus macrolepidotus | reverse complement strand
ATATGTATGTATATATAGTATGTATTAACTAATTCATTTATTCTTTATTCTTCTTTCCACTTTATACGAACAAGCAACTGAAAACGTTTAAACCGTCTATCAAAATGTAACGTTAACATCGCGGAGATGAAAGGAGGTCCTAGGCAAAAGACTTCATTTCCCAAAATGCAACATGTTGAGGTGGCTGAGATTGTTGCCTGTGCGAATCAGTTGCCGTTGTAAATTATTTATTGCATTTAAGTTACAAACAAACTTTAGTTATATGCTCTGTATAACATAAAATGTTTAAAAAGAGAGAGTTTTGCCTGCTTAGTCAACACATTGTAGTGTCTGAAACGGCGGGGTCCTGGAGTTGCAGTATTCGCAGCTCGGTGGGGGGAGTTGTTGCCAAGAAGTTTGTCGAGGGAGAATTTGGGTCAGAAAAAGTTCCCCTCGAGTTAAAGTGTCTATTCTTTGAGGATTTATAACTCGTGTTGTAACTTTGGCACTCGGAGAGATCATGTTTTTGTCGGAGGTGGTGTTGGGGGTGTTATTGGTGTGTGTTTCGGAGTGGTGTGTGGTGACCGGCTCCTTCTCACAGTCTCTGGACAGTGACTTCACATTCACACTCCCTGCTGGAAGAAAGGAGTGTTTCTTCCAGACCATGAAGAAAGACGCGTCCCTCGAGATTGAATATCAGGTATTTATCTCTCTCTGTTCAAGTGTGGTCTGTCTGGTACAGTTTGTGACAGATGGGGCCGCTGTTGATGGCTCCATGCCGTGTAAATACACTACATTGACAGAAGTATTGGGGCGCCTGACCATTACACAAAAAGGAACTTAAATGATACTGCATTCAGATACATAGACTTTAATACGGAGTTGGTCCCTCCTTTTCAGCTATAACAGCTGCCACTCTTCTTGGAAGGCTTTCAACAAGATTTTGGAGTGTTTCTGTGGGAATTTGTGCCCATTCATTCTGTAGAGCATTTATGAGGTTAGGCACTGATGTTGGATGAGAAGGCCTGGCTCTCAATCTCCAGTTCTTCCCAAAGGTGTTGGATGGGGTTGAGGTCAGGACTCTGTGCGGGCCAGTCAGGTGCTTCCAGCCGTGTCTTGATGGAGCTTGCTTTGTGCACCGGGGCACAGTCATGCTGGAATAGAAAAGGTTCTTCCCCAAACGGTGTCCACAAAGTTGGAAGCATGGCGTTGTCCAAAATGTCTTGGTATGCTGAAGCATTAAGATTGTGCTTCACTGGAAGTAAGGAGCCACCTGAATTCAGTAATCAAGAGGTGTGTCCCAATACTTTTGTCCATATAGTGTATCTCTTTAGTTAATGTGGCCGTTATCTTTTGGTGTGTTTGGTCTTTTGCTATTGGCCTGTCCTCACTGAAGAACATGTTCTGTCAGAATTATTGCGAGGTATGATTTTGTCATAGTAATATGAGAAATGAAGTTTCTGTGTGACCTGTATGTGACCCAAAGACACTGTAGGCATACAGTCAATTTCATGATAGCAGATAGAAGTCTTTGCCTTTCTAGACATTTAGTCTTTAATGTTGAAAACTCTGGCTTCATAGACACAAACGCAGTTCACTAGCCTATTCTGGTGTATGGGTTGATAGCTTGTAATTTAGTTTATTGGCATATGGGATATTGACTCTAGATCAGGGCTCTTGGATTTTGGTGTAGGAGGTTTCACGGCTCAGACACCACCCACTAATCCTGGCAGTGAACAGATGAGTTGCTTGAATCAGGTGTGTCTGACCACCGAAATCACTAACCCGTGCTGGGAACGGGTTCTCCAGGACCAGAATCAAAGAACACTGCTGTAGATACACGCTAATCTCCTGCTTCACTACAAACACATACTGGCCACTTTATCCACCCACTTTATACATTCACTGTATAGGTTAACAACTTCTGACTGTAGTCTGTTTACATCCAAAGTTTGTTGAATCCTTTAATCTTATTTTTCATTGTGATTTTGTGACCACAGTACTACAGGTGACCAAATATCCAGCCAAGATGGCTGATACACATTTTGAATGGGAAAAGATGGACTATAATCTCTACCTCTCTTAATTCACTGTTTAGTGAGTTAGAGATTATAAATAGCTACTCATTCAAAATTGATTAGCTGTTTGGCAAGAAGCGAAGAGCAGACTTATGGCAAGCCACAATCCAGTGTTGAAACTGATATCTAGGATCAGTGTTGCATATAAAAAAAAAAAAACAGGCAAAAGGTCATTATTGCACATCGTTTTATTGTACTCTTCTCCAGTCAGACTTGAGCCTCATTTAGGGGGCATTAGGGATGTAGAATTCATCAAAGTCAAAAGTCTGTCTGAAAGTTAGTGTGTGCTTGTGTGTGCTCGTTTCTGACTGTATTTATGGACCTGCAGGTTCTTGATGGGGCAGGCTTGGATGTGGATTTCTACTTGTCCTCTCCCAGTGGCCATGTGCTGGCCTCTGACTTCAGAAAGTCTGATGGCGTTCACACGTAGGTTTAACACAACCCACCTTATAATTTCTCTTTTCCGAATGTTCGCATATGTTTTACATCAGGTATTTTAAAGCCTGTATAATTCCTTGTTTCAGAGTGGAGACTGAGGAGGGAGACTACATGTTCTGCTTCGACAACACATTCAGCACTGTATCTGAGAAGATCATCTTCTTCGAGCTGATTCTGGACAACATGGATAACGGGGAAGATCCTGAGGATTGGAAAGACTATGTACAAGGGTCTGACTTACTGGACATGAAATTGGAGGACATCATGGTGAGGAAGTACACTCTTGTTTAGCAGTGAGAGTAGATGCCACATGGCTGAGTAGAAGTAGTTGTGGAGTGTTTTCTAGCCCTCTGAGCTCCTCCTTAACAGATAGGCAAGTGGTCACACAGGTGGTGCAGCTCAAGTTGACATCATCCGGTGATTATCAGCACTGATCATTTCTGGAGTAAAGGGAGCTGCAAAGGAAGTGAACTAAAACACAGTGAGAGCCTGAAGCCTGAGTCATCTGACTGAGCCTCAATGACTCTTATTACACAATTACTCTTATGTGGAATTTCTGTTGAATTCCCAACAACATACACACCTCCAAATCGTAGTCATCATTTACCAGCATACACATTCAGTGGTACATCAAGCCTGGCTTTATTATAGACAGTTTTTTGGTTTCTTCAAAGCTAGCAGATCCAGTATTAGCTCTGAGTTTGTGGAGGAAAAGTAGTAGTGTTTGAATCATGACATATCAGCTTCCAAAAGGAATCAGCAGTGAGACTAACATGACCTGCTTGTGAGTTTCCCCCATTACAAATGACCAGTTACTTTTGTCAACTATAATGGGATTTACTTCTATGCTACTCTGCAAAACCCAAACAAATCTGTACTGAATGTAAATTACTAATGAAAACTCAATAGTCATTTCAGGACTTTATTTAGTAAGAATTTATCAATCACAACAAATGTAATCTAAAAGGTACGTCTTTGTCCCTGGGTTCACTCTGAACACACAGCCAGTTATGCTTGATTAACCCAGTGTGGCTGGCTGTTTGGAAACCCAGACACGAGCCAGCAGAAATAGTGTAAAAGTGGTTTCTCAGCTGTTTCTCAGTAAAAATCCAGTCTGACCAGTTTAGGTGTGGTTGGGGCTTGATCTTCCTCTGCACAGGATTTTTTTTTTTAATCCTTAGATTTAATATTGGCATGATTTGACGCTTTGAGTTTATAACAGAGTGATCCCGGGTTCACGCTGTGCTGTTCTTTTTAACAGTCCAAATCACACATTCAGCTAACATGGGCAGCACAAGCACCAAATTGTATACAAGGTCAGATATAGGCTAATACATGTGAATTGTATAGTTTAAATGCATTGTGCTTAGTTAATATTGTTTTTAAACAGGTGAGTTATTTAATTAAGTCAGTAAGTGTAATGGGATGACAAGAACACCAACTGTAATTTAATTACAGTAGTTTAACCTGTAACAGGCTACAGTACTTACAGTAAAAAGTAATGACATGACTGTAGTGTGTTACTTTGTATCGTGGAACCCGCCTACAGTGTCTGTGAAGTACTGGGAAGAATTATGCACATGTTTTAGGACTATAACAGCTGCTTGTATTTGCAGCCTGTAAATAGATTCTAGGTTTATTGTTAGTTTCAGGAAGTTGTGCAGGAAAATATCTACACAGTGGAACAAAGCAGGGACCTGCCTCCAGGGCCAGCTTTTTTTTGGGGGGGTATGTTTTTTTTTTTTTGTTTTTTTTTTGTATTCATGTGCGTAAGTACTGATTGTTCAGGACTAGAGCAGGGGTTGTCTAAAGAATGTTGTTTTCATCCTGTGGGCCATGGTGACCCTGTAAGGGGATGCTGGCCATCAATGCATTTCAGAACTTACAGACATAGGTAAATATATAGACATTTAACCTAACTTAATATTTAAGTTACATAACACTGTTGTGATAATTATTTGCCAAAATAAAACATTCAGAACAGGCTTAATAATCATGCCGGCAAATTGCATAAGCAACATAGCTCGCTAATCATGGATGCATGACTACAAACAGAAAACTTGGATATTTTTTGCTCTTTATTATTCTGCGACGATACCGTCAAGTGAAATTCAATAGACTCTATGTATTATTGTTATATATACGTTTTTCATGTTAAACGATTGGGTTGGTTTAATCTTGTGGTTGGGTGTGTTGGGAACCACTGGAGTATTAAAAAAAATAGTAGAGATGCATCCATATGGTATTTGTAGACTAATACTGTAACCAGCTCTCTTTCACATGCATGTCTGTTAATGCTAATATAAATGCATTTATAAAATTGACCAAATCCACCATATTAGTGTTTTTTGCTGGTAGAAATCAGCATTTGCTGGTAGAAACACTAAATAACATTTAGAATAAATACAAATAAAATAAAAAGTAACAAGAATTTCATATTTGGTTCCAGATTTCTTCTCCATACCCCCAGCCATCAAAATGATTTGTTAAATTGGCTCCCACACACCTCATTTAACCCAGTGAAGCACCAATTAGCCAAACGACGTATTGGATAGTAGCTACAAATAATGCTGAGCTGCCGCAAGGAGAGGTTGGAAGCGGTTCAATGAACACACTGACAGACATAAAATCACTACTTATTAGGGGCCCAAACCGAAGGCGCTGGAACCATATTGAAATCATTCTTCTGCTTCTCCGCTTAAACAGCATGGGGTGAAGTATTCCCCCCAAAACTTAGGAACATAAACTTACCCACATAGGTCTTATGGTGTCCATAACTCCTGAATTGTAAGAATTAGGCACAACATTATTTCTTTATTTCACTAATTCATTCAAACTAAACCAAACTGCAGTTTGGACCATGAAGCTCCTTGTGTGTGGAAAACAAGGTTTTGAATTCAAATGCAAACTTAACTGTACCTTTCAATGTTGGTCTTGTGGGTTATGTTTTGCTTGGACCCCCTGATCGGAGCATGTGGCTATATTTGTATTAATGTTACTTGATGTCATTTAAATGTTATTCTAGTGTCAGTGTTTTTCTGAAAAAAAAAAAACCCTATTTAGTAGCTTTTTAAAAGCAATTTTCTTCTGTGCTCTTAATGCAGTAAAATGAATCAAATACATTTTAGAAGTCAGTGTATTCTGTTGAGGTGATTCCTCCTTTTTTTTGAAGGTACTTTATCAGGTGAGCAAAGACACTTCATCTTGTTACAGTTTGCTAAGTGATGGTGGTGATTGCTTTTGTCTCAGTCTTTGAGCATCTGTGTTGTTCTCTCTCCAGGACACTATAAACAGTGTGAAAGCTCGCTTGGGAAAGAGCCTTCAGATTCAGACGGTGCTGAGGGCTTTCGAGGCGCGCGACCGCAACCTGCAGGAGAGCAACTACGAACGTGTGAACGTCTGGTCCTGCACCAACGTGGTGGTGATGGTGGTGGTTTCCTGCATCCAGGTTTATCTGCTTCGCAGCCTTTTCGATGACAAGAGGAAAACACGCACGTAACCCCCAGCCTACTGCACCGCTAACCTCTGGGAGGAAAAAAAAAAAATACCCTCATCTGGGATTGAAGATGGACACATTTTCACTCTTTTCTCTCCCGGTAGAACTTTGACATAACCCCCCTCCCTTTTACACCTCTTGTCCACTTTTATTCAAATGAAGACAATCAATTTCTCCGAAAGCTGAGGCAAGGACACCCTAGGACTTTCCTCAGCCAATGAAACAAGAGATGAAGATCTCAAAGCTGCTATGCATAACGGAGATTTCATAAGAAGCAGGATCCATTTTTTCATTTTAAAATGAGCAAAGAATCAAATGGACTGATACCTTTGCAGTTTCTTACGGTGCCATTTTTATAGTTTATAACTTCCTTCAACCCATTTAGTAAACCGACTGTAGATAGATATTTCAGGCACTGACAGACAGCTACACTGGCTTAGAGATTCCTTTCAAAGCAGCAAGATTAATATGGTGAATGTGAAGTAACGTGGAGGTATTTACTGTTGGGAAAATACTAATGTCTGATAAATGGTTTGTGTGTTTTTTGGATGATAAAACATAATGTAATTCTTCTTCTTTTTTCTTCTTCAAACACACCAGCAAAGCTAAACTGTTTTAAAATAAGCCATTTCTTGACCTGGTGTTACTCCACTGTGCCACATTTCTGTGCCATGTATAGAGTTATTTTGCCTGTTTTATGTCCTGCAAGCTTAACATATCTGCCGCAGATGTGCATCATTTGTTATAGGGATTGGAGTCGTGTAGAAATACTTGCTGCTCTGAATTTCATCCCTTGCCTCCAGACAAGGGTTTACAACATGGCAAAGGGCTAATGCCAGATGACAACACCACTTCTTAGAAAACGTCCACTGTGCCAGCTGGTCTCATTGAGGACGTGGTAAAAGGACGGCACAGAGGGACGTTTTTGGCTCGGGCTCAGTGTGGAGTAAAGGGAAAGGGCTTTTGCCATTATAAATCACCCCAGGCTGGAGTGCTAGAATATTTGACCTACAAGCAGTTCCTCCAGCCTCACTGACGGCAGCTCCAATTACAGAAGCCTGCAGAGCAGAGGGAGTGAACCAGGTGTTCAAAAAGTATCTTGAAGTGATCTACGAGAACATTCTTCACCCTTTGTATTTTGATTTTAGTTTGTTTGTGTGTGAGAAAGGGCAGAAGTTCTTGACAAGAACCGGAACCAGAAGTGGAGACGTCTCTTGTATGATATAACCTAACTTGTCCTAAGCCTCCTGTAGGAAGCTTTAGAGCTGTGAAGTAGCTTGATGTCTGTCAGCCATTTGGTCTGTCTGCCTAGTGATAGACTGTTTGGTTATAGTCTATGGGCTGTGGGATAACTATGTCAAGGAAAAAAAAAACTTCCTCATAAATAGAAAGACTGGAAGGGGCGAGAAGTTTAGTGACCACCCATTACTTTTATATCTTAAGGGCTAACTTCTTTCAGGGCTTGGGATGTGATATTCAGATATGTTCAACAAGCACAAAAATGTCAAATCTTGCTCTCCCTAAGTTTCCAGAGCTCTTATATGGTAATTTGTGCCAAGAACCTCAGTCACTGTGGAATCAGACTATGCCACTATTCAGTTTTCCCTGTCTGTATTCAGTCATACATATTGAAACCCTTAAAGTTTTATTTATAACAGCTTTTCTGTATCTTTTCCCTCCAATATCTCTGATTTCAAGCATTTCAAGTGATAGTATTACAATTTACACAGTTGTAATTGTAATACATTACACAAACGTAGTAAAATGTTTGGTGTTCAAGTAATGCAAACGTATATCACGACAATTACCATCATGAAAACTGCGTGCGTAGTTCAACTGTACGGACAAAATTCAGCAGTGTGGCTGCTGCTATTGTTTTAAGCCATCCACAGCACTTTGGTTCATTTTTAGATGATAGTATGTTATGCAGTGTAGCAAGTCTGGTTGAGATTACCTAACAGCTTGATGTGGTTTTAGGAGTGAAGTGGTGGATAAACTCCATTTAGGCTGAGGGGAAAATTGTGTAATTTTAAATGTTCACCAAACCATCACTTGCCAGGTTTTAAATGAATATTTTAAATGGTTTTAAACGCTGACCTTTCAGATCTTACTTATAAGTGAGGTTTGCATCCTCATTGCTTGCAAGGTTGGATGCCTTGACGTTGTGTTACAGCTAGAGAACACTGCGACACAGTAGATTTCGATTGTAAATCTCCACAGATGATATAAAGGGAAATCGGGCCTTACGAGTATTCAGCATTCTTTTAATTCCTAAAATAACACAGCCTGTGACATAAAATTCAAGACGTGCAATTCAAATGTGGATACAGGATAGACAGAAAGGTGGAGATTTATGAATATTTAACTCTACAGTAGAATTTGAAAATGCCGGTTTTAAATTTCAGAGCAAACTGACTATTTTTGCTTCTCCTGTATAGTTACTGTAGTTACTGTTTTGGAGATATGAGGATTTGCTCTGACAGTGATTTTTTTATAGACATATGTATGTATGTATGTATGTATATATGTATGTCTATATATAATATAAACTTAACAAACATTGAAGGTTACCTCGGTGGACAGTGAAGAATGGCCTGAATGGCTATTCTTGGCACTGTGGATTAGGGGCTTGGGTTGGATTCATCTTGGCACTAAGCCAATCAGGTCCTTGACATATGGCAGTGGTTTGCATTTGTTGATGTGATACTGACAAGGGGCACAGTTAAACACAGTTATCTTTATTTAATCAGGTCATGCATATAGATGAATAAAGGGAGCTCCAAGACAAAATGGCATAGTCGTTTGTTTGAAGAACTGTGATGGATTAGGCTCATAGGCCAGTCTGCTGACACATTTGGTCCAAGATGCCAGCAGAAGAGGGTCCACATATGCTCAATGTAGTAATCTAAAGGGAACAATGACTAAAATCAAACATGCGGCTCCAGTGCTGTCAACTTCACAATGCTTATTTGTTTCTTTTCTTTTTTTTTGTTGATAAGAACAACTGCATCATAATGTTAAGGACATGGACATGTCAGAATCACAGCAGAACCACTGTTACCCCACTCATTTCACACCTCCATTTTCATTTTGTCACTACCAAAACTGAAAATATGACCGAAACTTCTGGCTGAATATTATACAAGTCAAATAGTATAAAAATAACTGCCTCAAATTGTCCTCTAGTATGTAAGCCTAGTAGATACCACAACGGCAATGATCATATTGCACTAGAATGCATTTAATACTGATATCCCACAATGTACCCCA
Source organism: Brycinus macrolepidotus (assembly GCA_037974445.1). NCBI lineage: Eukaryota > Metazoa > Chordata > Actinopteri > Characiformes > Alestidae > Brycinus > Brycinus macrolepidotus. Next base: position 11,134,054 of record JBBPCZ010000163.1, on the reverse strand, counting down.
AAACGTAAGGGACCAAGACAAAAATCTACTTACGATGATCACCAACCACTCAGACATTCATAAAAGCATGATGTATCATGTGTATAATCTATTTTTATGTTTTTGTGCTGGCATCCTTTCATATGGGCCTTTGCGACACATTTTCCAGTCAGCTGGTGTTAGAAGTGTTAAAGTGTTACAGGAACTCTAGTCCTCTTTCGTTCATCTACTAAGGAGAGAACGAGGGCTTGATTTGGGACATTTTCATTCTCAACTGGCAGGGGCTACTAGAGCAGGGGAATCCCTCACGATCCTCAAAAGCCTCCTGAAAACTCATCTATTCAGAGGGCACCTCCTCTCCTGGTGGCCTGAAGGTTAGGGAGTTGCCCCTAACACAGCCTGTGACAAAGTTCAAGACGTGCAATTCAAATGTGGATACAGGATAGACAGAAATGTGGAGATTTATAAATATTTAACTCTACAGTAGAATTTGAAAATGCCAGTTTTAAATTTCAGAGCAAACTGACCATTTTTGCTACTCCTGTATAGTTACTGTAGTTACTGTTTTGGAGATATGAGGATTTGTTCTGACAGTGTTTTTTTTTTATAGACATATGTATGTATGTATATATATGTATGTATATATGTATGTCTATATATAATATAAACTTAACAAACATTGAAGGTTACTTCGGTGGACAGTGAAGAATGGCCTGAATGGCTATTCTTGGCACTGTGGATTAGGGGCTTGGGTTGGATTCATCTTGGCACTAAGCCAATCAGGTCCTTGACATATGGCAGTGGTTTGCATTTGTTGATGTGATACTGACAAGGGGCACAGTTAACTCCCGGTTAGGGAGATGCCCCTGTGATCGGAAGGTTGTGGGTTTGAATCCCGGGACTACCAGTGGCACCTCTGAGGTGCCCTTGAGCAAGGTACCGTCCCCACACACTCCTCCCCAGGTGCTGCGTTCCTGGCTGCCCGCTGCTTCAGTTGGCGAATGGGTTAAATGCAAAGAAAGAATTTCACACTGTTCACACTGTGTGCTGTGCTGTGCTGTGGTGTGTTCATGTGTGACAAATGAACACTTGACTCTCCTAATTTACTAACTATCTCTGAAAAACAGGAACACTTGTTTTTCAGGGTTTGGGCTAGGCTCCCTCCAGTGAAGGCTAATCTTAATGCTTCAGCATACCAAGACATTTTAGACAACGCCATGTTTCCAACTTTATGGACACGGTTTGGGGAGGGCCCTTGTTTATTCTAGCGTGACTGTCCCCCAGTTCACAAAGCAAGGTCCATAAAGACATGGTTGGATGAGTTCGGTGTGGAAGAACTTGACTGGCCCGCACAGAGC
>JBBPCZ010000163.1:11109926-11124563 GCA_037974445.1 Brycinus macrolepidotus | reverse complement strand
ACTCGGTATCGGTATCGGTACTGAAATGCAAGTACTCGTACTCGTTTTCCAAAAAAGTAGTATCGGTGCATCCCTAAAATTAACTAATGCACTGCTAAAGTCCAGAGTTGTGTTACAGTTACATGGCATGGGAACTCAACGTGGCAATAGAACTGATAAGAATGGTAGGGCTCGTCTATGCCCATGATCGTAAAGTAAAGGTTAATGTACTCCAGGGGTCAAGAAGAACACCCGATTCCAACCACTGAATCTGTTGGTCTCAGCCCTCAAACAATTGATTAGTTATATGAGGTGCTCTTACAGGGTTGGAATGTGGCCCTTTGCGGATAAGACTGGTGACCTCTAATGTACACGGTATACTCTGAGCCTTGCTGTATAGCCACTTGTTGTGGAGCTTATAAGTTTTTTTTTAAGCAGGCTCCCAATTTCAGACTGTTGTCCATTTGTTTCTCTGCATCATTTGTTAACCACCTTTATCCCATACATAAATGGTCACTACCCATACAAGATCACCAGTGAACAATTATTATTTGGAAATTGGATCATTCTAAGCACAACAGTGACAATGACATGGTCATAACATGTTAGTGTCTGAAGGGGTTACATACAGAAGTGCTTCTGGATGTTTAAATAGTACAGTTTCACTCCTTAGCTGATAATACTCCACCAACCAAAAATATCCTATGGACAGAAAGTGACCACCGATGACTAGAGGATGACTAACACAAACTTTGCAACATCAGATGACCTCATCATCAATAACTACAAGGTGGACCAGCATGGTAAGTGTGTCTCTAATAAACATTACAAAAGGGAAGGCCTTGTAAATGTATGCCTTTGTAGTTGAACGTGGTCCAACCTAGTATGCTCTGCCCCTACATATATACACCTATCACTGACCACAACAATAAAACCACTAAAAGATGAAATGATTAACATTGATTATCTAGCACAAATCAAGTTAAATTAAGTTGCTAACTCTTGCCTACCAAGTGACATCTGGGTCTGCACCCAGCTACCTTAATCCTATCATTCAGGCTCGCTCCCTCCGCTCCTCCAAGGAACATCGTCTGGCTCTGCCATCCCTACACACAAGGCAAACCCAGTCCAGACTCTTCTCTTTTGTGGTTGCCCGCTGGTGGAAGGAGCTGCCTAAGCCAACAAGAGCAGCAGAATCACTCTCCCTCTTCAAAAACCTCCTGAAGACTCATCTGTTCAGAGAGCATCTCCTCTCCTAATGCACTAATCTGTTTTCTTGCATTACTCCTACACAAAGATTTAGCACTTAGTACTCTCCTCTGGTTCTCACACTATCCTGAATCTTGAGTGTTTCCTCATAAAGTAAGTCGCTCTGGATAAAAGCGTCTGCCAAATGAACGTAATGTAATGTAATGTAGTTACAGTAGCACTTGTCAAGTGGTCGGACATATTACACAGCAAGTGTACAGTCAGTCCTTGAAGTTGATGTGTTGGAAGTAGGGAAAATCTGTGTTGGAAGCACGTGCATCACTTACCTGGAGAAGAGACGGCACCAGGATGCACTACAGGAAATAAGCAAGCTGGTGGAGACAATGTGCAATTTCTCCTGGGAAACCTTGGATCTTAGCATTCAAGTTACTTTGTTACTTTGAGACGTATCACCTACAAAAACATTGCTGCAGATAAAGTACTCCCCTTCATGACAACAGTATTCCCTAATGGCAAAGACCTCTTCCAGTAAGATAAAGCTATCTGTCACACTGCAAAAATTGTTCAGGAATGGTTTCAAGAACATGACAAAGAGTTATAGGCATTGAATTTGGTCTCCAGATTCCCCAGATCTCAATCCAACGAAGCATCTGTGGGATGTGCTGGACAAACTACTCTGATTAATGGTGGCCTCACCTCATAACTTACAGGACTTAAAGGATTTGCTGCTAACGTTTTGGTACCAGATACTACAGAACACCTTCAGAGGTCTTGTAGCATCCATGTCTCAACTTTGGCGGTACTAGGGTGGGCTACACAATATTAGGCAGGTGGACCTGATGCAGAAGCATAAGGATGGTAGAATATCAGTGGACTCAGTAATTATTTACCTGGGAATGCTAGGGGCGACTCGGTTGGGGCGTCCCGGTGCATGAGTGGAGTCTGTGTTGTTGGAGACAGTGGGGGCAGAAGGACCAGAACGAGTGAGGAGAAGAGGGGCAGGAGGAGCAGGTCCACGGGCAGAGGCTCCAGGAGCAGATGAAGTCCTCTTAGGAACACTATGACCTGGAGGAGATCTGAAAGAGAGAGAGAGAGATGTTGTCAAGTGGGATGCACCAATACAGAATGTCAAGGCAGATATGATAACCCAGGGGTAGGTAACTGAAGGTTAGAGTGAAGCACAGTTCAGCACTTTTCCTTGCTCTAACACAGTGGGTGAAAGAACTGATAAAGCATTGTATTGCAAGATTTTTTGGCACAATAATAAATTGATTCAGTGGTGCCAAGTATTGAAATTCATTTATATACTATTATGACCAATAACTGACACCTTATTGTGGCCCATAACAATATCAGAACTCACAATTTGACTTTTTATCATTTAAAAACACTATAAACCATATACTGAATCCGTATTAAGGCACTAAAATAATGTTAAGAACAAAGCTAAAGTAATTTTTCAGAGATTCTACAGTGCAGAATCCTTTGCAGTTTTACTTTCTGTTTATCTCTTCCTCCACTACTTTTTACTTTTTCCAACCAGCGTTGTACTACACCTGTATCCTACCTGCGGTTGATGGTGCTGGCCTGCAGCCAGGAGCTGTCCACAGGCGGCGGTAGTGGGGTGGAGATAGTGGAGGTGGAGATGTCAGTGATGATGGCCAGCGCCTCCTTCAGGGCTGAGTGTGTGCGCAGCACCTCCTCCCTGCGCTGGGCCTGCTCTGGAGACTCATCCATTAGAGCTGACTGATCTCCTGTAGAGTACAGCTGAGCCAGCAGCTCTGAATGGATAAATTCCTTCACCTGCAGAGAGACAGGAAAGAGGAGAGGGAGAACGGAGGATAGAAAAAGAAAACGGCAGTGAGAGAACACACAAATGAGAGGAAAAGTAATAGAGGATGAATGAAGGGGGTCAGGACGACTGAATGAAAACAACAGCATTTATGAATGAAGAACTTTAAACACCTGATCACTGTTTAAAATCACACACAGCCAAAAATCTGGAGAAGCTTAACTTGCAGTCCAGTAAGGCTGTCCCCGAAAAAAGAACTGTCTAACACAGTGGTGTCAACAAAGGGTTTGTGTGGCTGCAGGTTTTTGTTCCAACCAATCAGGACCACACCTGATTCCATTCCAATAGTCATAAAACAGTGCACTGTAAAGTTTAAAATGTTCACGACTTAAATGGAGGCTTTCATTGAAAGTAAGCACAGCCAGTGACAATTTAGCATACAGAAACTCAATAGCTACACGATTCAGTACTTTTTATATTAATATTTACAGTTTTCACTACAATTCAATTGTAAAAACAAATACATAAATAGAAAACTCAGTAAATAAAGTTCAAAGTAAATAAAGAACTAAGAATCTTGGTTGAAAGATGGTTGAAAAGAAAACTAAGACTGATCAGTCAACCAGTTGACTTTCAGGAACAGTCCAACATTCCTCATGTAACAGTCTACTGCAGTGTTTCACAACCATGATCCTGGTACAACAGTTTACAAATCTGACCCAGTTAATCAGCTCATTAACAAGCCCTTCCTAATTTGCAGTGGCTGCAGTGGAAACACTAAGGGTTCTGTTAAACCGCCCTTGTTTTGTGCTGACTCATACGTTTTTTCTTTAGTACAGTTCATTTTGACAGGTGTGAACACTTCACATAACAAATACACAGTGGTTCACCAAAACGTACATCTTGGTTCTAAGTGAACCCTGTTTGTTGCTGGTGGAAACACAGTTTGTGATGGTTTGAACCAAACAAGAGAGTAAGCACCACAGCATTTCCTCCTATTCTTGCAGCCGCATAACAGCGCTTTACTGTCCACTTTATCTGTTGATACATTTGACTCGATGAGCCCTGAGTTATCAAAAACCAATAAAATAAGTGTGAAGCTCTGTTTTTTATTTTAAAACATGGACAATTTTATGATATATGGCGTTAAGCATTGATGACGTGATTATTTCATTTCAAATTGACCCAAAAATGTTAAGCATCGATCAGGTAAGGGTTATTTTTATTGCTTTTTGTGATACATGTCGGCATGTAAAACATTTCTGTTTTGCCAGAAAGTTCATACTGAAGGACTATGGTAAACTGACACAAACTAAGCAATATCGTATAAACTATCATAAAGGGCTAACAAATGGTGCAGAGAAACATATGTACTACAGTCTGCAACATGTATCTTAATGGTAAGTGGAACTGATAAAATAGGCAGTGAGTGTAGACACAAAGTACGTGTAGCTAAAAAGGTGGCTCATAAATGTATGTGAGTGATAAATCTGGATATTACAAAAAATAGGTTGTAAAAACATGATAAAAAGTTGTTTTTTCAAACTAAGGTGAACCTGAGAGTATCAAAAGTAAAGGAGCACTTGTATCTGCCCCAGATTCCTGATTCCCTTATATCATTTGGTGCACCTCAGTCATTGCAATGTGAAATTGGCAGCAAAAAGGACTAGGGTTGGGAACCACTGGCTTAATGCTTTTCAGTCATTGAAAGCAAATTCTGAAATATTTCACAGAGCTTGAAAAGCAGATGGGGGGAGGGGATTATAAACAAACTGACATTGTTGATCATCAGATGCATGATGGTTTTGGGCATTAGGTCCCGGATGCTCTTGTAGACAATGCTCATGTAAGAGTCCACCAGGTTGCGGATGGTCTCCACCTGCCTCTCCAGCTGAGGGTCCATGGAGAAGTTGTCTGTCTGCCCTGAGCTCTCACCATCCACCTGAAGAAGAGGCATGAGGAAGAGAAAGGGAAGGGGTTGAGGAGAGATATATGAATGTGGGGAAAGTGGAAATATAGAGAAGAGATGAAAGTTACAAGAGGTGTTAGAGGATAGCGAAAGTGTGTGTGTGTGTTTGTGTGTGTGAGAGAGAGAGAGAGAGAGAGAGAGATGGGGAGAAGTGGAAACAGAACTCAAGACAGTAGCAGAATGATTGTTTGAAAGTATTAAAACACAGAAAGCAAGAGAGGAAGACAGAAACAGTGAGAGAAGAACTCTGTTTCAACATCACATGATGGGGGTGTGGTAGACTTGTGTCAAAACAAATTATGGGGAACCCTGACAGAACTCTGACATCACTCAGCAAGTTCCACCAAGTCAGAGAAGGAGGGGGAAAAAGAACAAGAAAACGAATGAGAGAGAAAGAAGGCAAAAGACAGAAAGAGGGGGGGAAGAGAGTAAAAGGAGAGGGGGCTGATTAGAAACAGAGATTGCCACCCCTCCCTCTCCGCTCCTCAACATAGTGACACAAGAGCTGAGGAATGCAGGCGGCCTGCTGATGGTGGAACAGCCGGGAAAGAGCTTGCAGCCTACTGACCAAACAGTAGAGCAAGGGACACACTCACACCCTCAGAGAGAGGACACACTATCAGAAAGTGGACACATACGTACATAGACTATCCTCAAAGCTCAGGAGGAGAGCTCGCACACTTAGTGACGATATATACATACAGAGAAAAAGGACTCTGACGAAACATCCATTCAAGTAACACATGAATAAATCCAAAACTGGACCCCAACTCTGACTGGTTTCTGTAAAATCAAAATGCAGAAAAAGTAAGAGTAACAATACAATGGTCTTTTATGCATTAATGCAGAGTACATTTAATTTATTCTCTAATAATGCAAAAACCCACATTACTGTAGCTCTTGTTTTCCTGCATTTGAAAAAAAAACTTGTATTCACAATGTCTTCTCGTCTTTCTCTATGAGAAGTGTTTATGACAACTTGATATCTAAGCCAGTCAGCTGCAGCTGCAGAAATGGCATCTACAGACAGATGGTTTAAATATTACTGCTGGTCCAAAATGCTATGCCTTTCTCACAACAATGTTAGTTAAGTGATTAACATACATAAGGCAGAAGATGGGATGTTAAGAACAAGCTAAAGCAATAAATTAAGTCCGGTAATGCATTTCCCTAGTTTGACCCTCCAAAGCCAGCTGAAGTAGTGCAAGCCGATGCATGCTGTATGGTGATATGATGACTGTAGTTCTCTCATTCACATGCAGTTTTTGAATGGTTTTTAAAGTGATACCTAAAGTGGACTACACTTTACAGGGCTTATGGAAGACCTATGACTCAATCACCAAACTAACATCAAACTAGAAAGCTACAGTGAGAGTGAGAGTGAGCAGGAGTTGCAACTGTATATATCTCATTGGATGTTTTTGATGAAAATCATACACTGCACTTACCTTATGGAAATCATTGTGGTTAACTATACAGTTGTAATAAGCATGTATAGTGCGCAGTTTATAAAATTTTCAGATTAAGGGACACTGCTGCTCAGGCACCGGAAACCTACTCTTTACTCACTAGTCCATATTATATATATACATAAATGTATATATATATATATATATATATATATATATATTTGCTTCTCATTTTCAAAGAATTTAAAGGGAGTGTTTCTTACACTTTAAATCAGGAGCAGGACAGCTCCTGATTTAAACTTTTTGGATTTTTGTTTTTATCAGTCTGAAAGGTACAGCAGAATAAAAGTCTATTTAAGGGATAAAGAAAAGTTGCAAACCGTTCATGTAATTGGCAATAATGATTGTTGTTGGTGAATAAAACTACACAAATCTCATTAGGGCACCTCAGTTGAAAAAGCAAAATACAAGAAAAGGGCTCTTTAGCTAAACTGTGTCGGCAAAGCTATTACCAGTCAAACCACCGTTGTTGAGGCAACATAAAGGGTCATTATCCACAACTTGTGGCAACGACATCTGCAGTATGAAAATGGAAGCGAGAAGTGAAAAAGGCCCTAAAATGACTAACAACATTTGCAATGCCAGTTGTTTGAAAAAAAGTTACTTTTCTATAACATTTTAAAGTAATCAACAGCCCAGTATACCTCACCTTAAAATGGTTTAGTGTGCACTGTGCAGCTATAGTATCTATGAAAGAACAAAAATCAGACCAGGACTGGGATTGATCAGGGATCGGGGCAAAAAAAAAAAAAACTCCATCGGGACAGCCCTTTTGCAGGGTGGGGAGATGGATTCTTACTGAAGTTTTCTCAGGGTAGACTCCAGCCCGCAGCAGAGAAGCCTTCCAGCTGTCCACCTCCTCCTGCGTGTCACACGCCAGCTCCAGATGCCTGTAGTCCTTATACACGTTCCTATAACAACAGCAAGCATGCAGTCAGACTGTGGCCATGGCAACATGTGTACTTACATACAAACAAGACAAACTGGAACATGATCACACAGCCACACATTCATCAGCTACTACAACTCAGAAAGTCTGTCAGCACACGTTCCTCACTTCTGTACCTATTAAGCCAGGTCAGCCTCCACATCCTCTACTACCTACCCAGTATTCAAGTTGAATTTTTATACCTCGAAACTGCCATCATACCCCAGCAATTGTCAGTGAAATTGTCTAGTATGAAATTCACTGAAAAGTAGGAATACACCAAAATAAACACCTTGTTGTGGTCACTACTGATAGCTATATTAATAGCAGATAATAACTTCTTTTTGCATTTAAAATAACTTGACATTTAAAGCTGCAATGATTCCTACAAAATTGCAACATGACAACACTTACACATGGTAAGCATGCCAAGCAGTGTGGCAGACACACCACAGCCACAACCACACATATTTCACACTTTTTTATTTTTTGCTCTGTATTTTCATGAGGGCAAAGCGGAGTGAAAAGCATTTTTATTTTAACTTTTGTCCAGTTTTATATCCAATTTAGCTACTCGTAGGGGTGTGAGGTTGAAGGCTAGCACATGCCTGTTTGAGACATGTGAAGCTGCACCTTTTCGAACTGCACCTAAAGCAGCGTCATTAGAGGTTTAGTTCAATGTGGAGAAGAACACTAACTACCAATTGTGTTCGAGTCTAATAGAAAACTGAGTGAAGGAGAAAGAAGGAGAATCATTATACACTACCCATAAAGAGCAAGGTCTGGCCTGACAGACTGCTGTGACATCGATGGGTAGCAAGCTCCCAACGACAAGGACTGATGCTCAGACAGTTGCGCCACTTATAAACCCTGAAGTGCATTTTCACAAAAGGCTGAAACCATGCTGTTTCTCTGTTAATAGTATTTTATATTGACCACACGTGCCAAGCAGTAACAGCCACATGCATATAATGTGCCATTTTAAGCTTGGAGTCTATTTTTGCCGCTTGCTGTGACCCTGTACAAAATACTACTGCAACATTCTTCATTCATGAATGCTGGGTAATAACAAAAGCCTTTCTTCTGTTGATATTTACACCGATCAGTCATAACATTAAAACCACCCGCTTAATTTCGGGTGGTTTTAATGTTTTAATGGGACTAATAAAGGATTATCTAATCTTATCTTATATTGTGTAGGTCCCCCTTGTGCCACCAAAACATCTATAACTCATCAAAGCATGAACTCCACAAGACCTCTGAAGGGGTGCTGTAGTATCCATCACCAACACATTAGCAGAAGATGCTTTAAGAAATGTAAGTTACTCTGATGAATGTAACTTTGACACATCCCACCTGCCTAAACATTGTTTCAGACCAAGTACAACCCTTCAAGGCAATGCTATTCCCTAATGGGAGTGGCCTCTTTCTGCAGAATAATGTACCCTTCCACACTGCAAACACTGTTAAGGAATGATTTGAGAAACACAGCAAATAGTTCCAGGTGCTGACTTGGCCTCCAAATTCCCCAGATCTGATCAAGCATCTGTGGGATGTGATGGACAAACCAGTCCGATGGAGGCTCCGCCTTGCAATTCACTGGACTTAAAGGATCTACTTCTAAAGTCTTGGTGCTTGATACCACAGCACACCTTGCCTAAGCGGGTCAGAGTTGTTTCGGTGGCACAAGGGGAACCTACACAATATCCGACAGGCAGTTTTAATGTTTAGGCTAATCAATGTATAGTGCACATCTATTGTTGTTCCTCTTTCCATTTACCCTCATTTTACTCCATAGTGAGTCAGTCAATCCATCTCTCTCTCTGGTTTAGCTCTGACACTCTGAAATCTGGAGTCCAGCTTCCTCCATCTGTTCCACATTCCCCCTAATGACCGTGTTGTTCCTCTCTTCTTTTTGTCCTCTCCTTTCTTTCTCCCTCCTCTGTTTCTATAGCCTGTTGTTTGGCTTTGTTGTGCCCTTGGGGCAAGAGGCTGTAGGGCTGCTCTATAACTAGGGTCTGCACTTCATACCAATGTCGTAAAGTAAACAGGATCTGAGTTAAGATCAAGAACACACACCTCACAACAGCAAGAACACATACCTTACCATGCAGCTAATCCTCTGCTCCCAGTCATGCCCGAATGCAACAGTGTAAATATGTACATGTAAATACGCTGCCACATGCGCACACACATTTTGTAACACAAAAGCACTAGAACAAAACCACACACCACGAAACCACATTTCCACATACCTCAGACTCATAAAGTTCTCCTACAAAACATTGTTTTAGCAAGCTCTGTTATGACTCAGTTGTATGAGGCCTAATTGGCTATTACTTCAATCACAGCAGTATTTAAAGCTGCAAACATAACTTGGTTTTAACCTCTACCAAAACAACGAATCACAACGAATCATCCCTCACTGAAAATACTAGGTATTTTTACTGTTCCACCACAACAGTGATAACTGTGCACTGTTCCATGACCCATCAACACATATCATGTGGTTACCAGATCTTTAAAATATACCTTAGAAATGTGTTACTATGGACAAAAAACAAGCCCTGATTAGTCAAGGAAAATGTTTTGCGGCATTTCCGGAGTACACTGTTTTTTTTTAAGCGAAGGCTTAAACATGTGCTTTCCTGAACACAACGAAAGCTTTACAGGGCAGGATGCCATCACTTATAAAAGCCAAATGATCACACACACACACACACACACACACACACCCACACACCCACACACACACACACACACACACTCCCCTTTCTCACACTAGTGTCATAAGGCTGGAGGAGAAGTATCCTCACTTATTCAAAATACCAATATGTTTAGAAATGTTTTTTATTTGGTTTCAAATGCTATAGATATGTATCTGTCAGTGCGTGAGAAAATGTGGCTTTTAGTGTGTGTGTGTGTGTGTGTGTGTGTATGTGTGTGTGTGTGTGTGTGTGAAGTTCCAAAAGTCCAATAGTGCTGTAGTTTGCCCATCCGGAACCCCTCGCCTCTCCTCAATGCCAGAGTAGTGTCAGCACGCTGGCACAGAGGCTTCTGCCCCCTGACATCACCACTGGCACTGAGATGCACAGCAGGAAACATTACAACATGTGTCCTCCTGTGTGTGTGTGTGGGGGGTGTCTGTGTCTGTGTGTGTGAGAGAGAGATAGAGACAGAGAGAGAGAGAGAGAGAGGAAGAAGTGTGTGTGTGTGTGTGTGTGTGTGTGTCTGTGTGTGTAGGACTGAGACAAATGGAGTGAAAACAAGATTTTGCTTGCCTATCAAACATTTGATTTTTCACAATGTTTTATTAAACATTGTCTTTTTTTAAATAATTTGGCTTCAAGTTAATCAAAGTGTATTCCTTGGTATGTCTCTTTGGGTAAAAAATAATTTAAACATATTCTTTTCCAAACTCTTATAAAAATCACATATTGAAAACCTGCCCTAAAGGTGGTTTATAAACCTGGAACAAGTGCTGACATCACAAGGGGATAAAACCTGTAGGGTATGGCATTATTCCCAATGTTATAAATACGTAAGAAAATGTTTTCCCTAAAAATAAACATTTAACAGAGGGAGGGGTGAACACTTCATCCTGTCCTAAATGTATTTACATACATTTTTTTACAATAAGAAAGTAACATAGTCCGAATGCATTTAGAGCACATTTAGAATCACTCTTGATAAAGCACACAGAAAAACTTTTATTTAATGCACCCCGTTCCTCTCTGTTGCTGGTAGACAGTTTGATGTGATGACTTTCTTATTATGTTTCATCAAAAAATTTGCTCATCATTTGAAAGAAGTTTCAAAATTCTCATGAAATAAATGGGATAACTTTTAGAAATTGCACCAGGGCAATATCTGCTGCATTCTCTTTTGTTTTTGTGAATTCTGACACAATCCTCCTAACTGTAAAATTCTTAAAACTGTACTGAAAATATTTTAACACATTTAGAATTTAAAAACAGTACAGTTAGAGCACAGAACACAGTTAGGCACCATTTTCACTTTGATTGTCATTTCAGGTAAATAGGACAGTAGTTTAAAACTACAAGAAATGTATTTGCAACAGTCTACCACCAGTACAGGAAAATGCTTTGTGGAGAAACAAAACACTGTATCACATGCAGCTGAGAAAAAAAGTAAAGTAAAAAAAAAAACTCTTCAAAATTACCGATTCACAGGCAGTGTAGATACTAAATGTTTGAGGAGTGAATGAAGTCTTTCTGTAGTGATCACTTGTGTATGTGACTGAGAGAGAAAGAGACAGAGAGAGAGAGAGAGAAAGAGAGAGAGAGAGAGAGACAGAACAAAAGAAAGAGACCACTGATGTGCGTGAAAGCGACTGACCAACTGGACCACAACACATGTGGTGTGTTTACTATTCTGTTGCTCAACTCTCTGTGAAACAATGTGTGTTTATTACAGTGTATCTGAGTATTTCCTTACTGCAGCATTCCAATGTCTTATTAATTAAATAGTTAATCAGTTCCAGCCACACCCACCCTCAGAAATGAAGCTGTTTCTTAGGAAAGAATCTTGTTTGAGGAGGACTGGAGTTGGACAGACATTGGCCAAGAGTGTGTCCTACAACACTGCCTGCAGATGTCTGTGTGTGAGAGAGAGGAGAAACTGAATGTAATTACAGTGTATAGGATGTGGTTGCCCTCGCACTGGAATTCGCACATGAACCGTCAAACTTAAAATGAAGTTGATCTGTATTTATACTGCACTTGACCACTTTTCCCTGAGAACAATGGTGTTGAAGTTTCACTGCATGTTTGTGACGTTTCATTGTGTAATACTGAAAGGGTAAAACCATTTCTTCTAGGTTACTAAATTACTTTTGGATTAGCCTGAGGTTTAGACTTAAGAAATTCTAGCTACATATAGGCAGTTACAGACTACACACAATACAATAAAACTGGCGTATTATTACATACAGGTAGTTTTAGAACAAATTATACATATTACATAAAGGTAGGTATATGTATATACACCAATCAGCCATAACATTAAAACCACCTGCCTAATATTGTGTAAGTCCTTGGACCACATTTGGTGGGTACTAACTGCTGGATGCTGGTAACATCTCACAAGACCTGTCGTTTTGGAGATGCTCTGACCCAGTTTTCTAGCCATCACAATTTGGCCCTTGTCAAAGTAGCTCAGATCTTTACGCTTGTCTAGTTTTCCTGCTTTCATCACAGTGACTTCAAGAACTTACTGTTTACTTGCTTCATAATATAAATCCCTATTGACAGATGCCATAGTAACAAAATAATTAATGTTATTCACTTCACATTCTCAAGTGGTTGTAAAGTTGCGTCTGATTGACGTATAATATGTATGAGATATTCTCATTACATATAGTTAGTTACATATGTATTTGTATTACGAATGTTCTGACAAGGATAAACCCGTGCAAGTGTGTGTATGGTGTAGCCACAAGTTCTGACTTCACTGCACTTCCCATTTTATGTCTGATGGTGACAAATGTTCGGGAAACTCCCAAAAAGAAAGCAGCCAGGAGAATTCCACCAGACGAGTGAAATCAAGAGCTGAGAAGGCCTGGTCATCCGCAGAACCGACGTATATCAGCCAGAGAAATAATGAGGAGACTGGTAATATCCATTTTTCCATTGGGCTGGAGTGTATGTGTGAAAGTGTGTGCATGTGTGTGTGTGTGTGTGTGTGTATGCATGTGTGAGGTTTTGGTTGTTTTTTTTACAAATTTGTATTCATTTTATAACTATTTGACAATAAATCAAAGTACAGTTGTGAGTGAGTGTCATGACCTTCTATTAACGGCTAGGCAAACACACACACACACACACACACACACACACACACACACACACACACACACACACACTCACACACATCCTGGTCAGCATACGGGTGCTGAGCTGTTGAGTCAGTGTGTGGTTTGCCTGTAACTAGCAATGTCTCCAGCTCCCAGTCTATGGTCTCACACACTCTGACAACCACCCAAATCCATACTTTACAGGAAAGCCAGAGAAAACCCTACAATGTCAGGTCTGATAAAATGGTCCTGATGTTTACACTGCTTTTTAATAAAAGCTCCAAGTTTTATTTTTAAATCATGGAACACGTACTACTGGTCATCGTCTTTGGACAAGGCTAAATCTTTGCCCAAGAAAATACACACTTAGTGTCCAAAAGTTTGTAGACACCTGCTCACACTTGATGTGAGAATTAGACAGCATTGACAATTCGACAAAGGACACAAGTGCATTAGTGAGGTTAGGTGCTGGCGTTAGATGATTTCTGCATCATAACTGCCACTCCAGCCTTATCCCAAAGTTTGGTGCTGCATCACTGCATAGAACTTACTGTGTTCTATAAAAAGTTAATAAAACTTCATGAGGCAGAACGCTGCAGGCAGCACTACCTCAGGAGTAGAGCTGATATATGAATTTGTTTTTGTGGCAACAACCGTCATAAATATGGAGGAATCTGATTCAAGATCTGTCCTCCTTACGACTACATTGTGAACACCTGCCCTAGTGTTGTCTGAAATGGCTGCTTGTAGAGGTGAAGTGTTGTTTATTTTGTTTTAGCTGACGGAAAGTTATGCTAAACAACATCGACAATTCTGTGTTTCTTTAATGAAGAGCTGGGTGTGTTCTGAGTGGGTTGAGAGAAGTTTTGCGGATATATTTACAGAAAAGATTTCATTATTAGTGAGTGCACGTCCCTCAGTCACTGCTTAGCTTACAGTACTGATTGCCTCTTGTGTTATCGTGCTGAAAGTGTGGTCCCGAGGAGGGTGGGCTCCCTCTTAAGCCTTAGTCTCTTCCTCCTTCTAAGTTTTTTTCTTGTCACTGTTGCCACTGGCTTGCTCATTGGGGGCTTGGACTCAGATTTTAAGTAAGGCTGACTGATGACAATGTCTGTTGACAAAAGTGCTCTACAAAAAAATTTGCCCCATAACTTAAGTTTTAAACTAAAGAAACAACATTTGGCAGGCAAACATGTCTTGGCTAATTCACTGGAGTAAAAGAAAACTGCATGAACTAGATTTTTTCCAATCATATTCCTTTAAAACAGCTCAATTTATCAAGTAGATGGGATGTTTGGATTCTTAAGACATGTAGTAAGTGTATGGCCCCACATCCTAACATTGGATAAACCGTGTATGTGTGTGTGTGTGTGTGTGTGTGTGCGTGTGTGTGTGTGCATGTGCATGTGTGTGCGTGTGTGTGTGTGTGTGTGTGTGTGTGTGTGTGTGTGTGTGTGTGTGTGCACAAAAACCCTC
>JBBPCZ010000163.1:11104527-11106687 GCA_037974445.1 Brycinus macrolepidotus | reverse complement strand
TGTGTGTGTGTGTGTGTGTGTGTGTGTGTGTGTGTGTGTGTGTGTGTGTGTGTGTGTGTGTGTGTGTGTGTAAAAAACTGACCTCTGTTCTGTGTTAAAGATGGAAAAGACATATTTGCTGGACATGAAGGTCTTCTCCATGTCGCGCAACTTCAGGTTATCCAGAGGCAGCATGTACTTCTTCTCTTTCTCCTGAAGGGTAAGACACAGGGCACAGGTCAAGAGTCAAGCTTTCGAAACTGGATTCCATCAGAGCTGGACATGAACCCACCCACCAACACTTCTACAGCAACTGAACAATCAAATGGCCCACAGACAACACTGTCTCCAGGGCAGAGTGTAGTAATGCAGTAACACTAAAACATACCACACAACAACCATAAACTGACATGAAGGCAGTTTTGAAGAACTTCACAGGCATGCATTTGGGTTTGAGAAGTTGTACTTCTTAGGCTTAACTCTTGTTTTTAAACCATAATTTACAGCTTCTTGATCTGTGGCTACATGGACATTATGTTGTTCAAATAATTCCAAGTAAGGAATAATAATTTAACAAGCTGCATTTATCTCTGATGATGATAAAAGGATGGTAGTCTGATACTAATTATTTCTCACTCATAGCTCACTGAAACATTCTGTCAAAAGTGAGATTTCTAAACTGTGAATCAATAACACATTTGTGTGTGCAAGTAGTAGTGAAGAAATTTTACTATGGGTTTGAGTTGGTTACTGCTGTGCAAACAATTTTGTTAAGTGACCCTTTATATTTTGCCATGTTGTCATTTTTGAACACTGACATAAAACAACACAAAAAGATGGAAGTTTAGATTTGTTAATGGAGAACGTAAACGTAATTCCTAATGATGTTATCCGCTGTGTAATTAAAATTACATTAAGTACATCAAAAGAACAGTAACATCTTCTAAGGATTATGTTTCGAATGATCAAATTAGTTAAATCAAGTGTTTTATATAAAACCGAAAATACTACACTGTTTATGGCAGTTGCTCTGCTAGAAACAGGAACCTGTCTTTCAAAATCCAAATCTTACGGGTGGTACTACATGACATAATATACTGTCAATATTCTATTTATGCAAGCCTGTCCAAGACTGCTCTCAAGCCTGGCATCTATTAGTAGCTGTTGCCAGTGGTCTGATTCTATTCAAATATTAATAGTTAACAATCTCTGATTCCTGAAAGGAGAGCATACAAGGCTTTAGAATCAGTCGTGACACCCTCAAAGCACCTTTCTTACACTAAGAAAGTGTACGCTTTTGAGAATGCTGTGGAATTTCTATGAACTGTGGAAAATTATGTTGCCTGGCCTTAGACAGACTAAAACTGTGTAGCCTCTTAAAATGAAGTGAAAAAAAGCATACTGTTTCAGTCATAACAAAATCTTAATCTCTAAAATGGTAACTTATGGGAGAGAGGAAGAAAATGTTATTAACATCTGTTAATTTGTTAACCAATGATGAAATGATCACACAATATAAAATGCAACTGGCTTTTCCAATTGGTACATTTTTTCAAATAAGAAAATAGATTTAGAAGTAAATCTGTTTCTTATTTTCTGGACATCAACTGACAGCATTTTCAAAAAGGCAATTAAGACATTTCAGTCACTGGAAAAATCCTTAGGATATAATTGCTGCCAGATCGTCTGAAAAAGAAAAATATCATTGGAGAGTCTGAGGTCACATGGGCGGTGGAATTTCTTAGTGGAATCTTTATTGATTATTTCTTTCTTTAAAAGCAAAAAGTACCACACAAATTGTGTAACCAGAATCAAACGTAATCATGTGCGACCATTTAACAGACGGAACCTGAGCACTGCAATTTTACGTTTAACAACTGTCAGTCCAAAATAACAGACCAGAGGCTGTGCTAAACGGATCGTAAAGACTTTGAGAGTTGTTCTGATCCGTATCCATGTAATCGTGGTTAGCACGGCCGGAGGGGAGAGTACTACAAGAGAGAATACACTGGGATGCAAAAAGATATTCAACAAGCGGCGAAAGGCTTGAGAGTGGGACAGAACAAGAGTGAAAGCAGGATTGAGAGATAGAAAGAGAAGGCCCACATGTGGAAGTCATTATTCAGACTGAGCCTCTAAAACACAACATTTCTCAAAATGAAGAGGGGGGGCTTCCCCCTC
>JBBPCZ010000163.1:11079527-11102027 GCA_037974445.1 Brycinus macrolepidotus | reverse complement strand
CACTCTCCCTGTCTCATTCTCTCTCTCTCTCTCTCTCTCTCTTTCTTTCTCGGCAGGCTCTTGGAGGCTGGTGTTTGGACAAAGCCTTACAATTTTCCAGCCAGGAATGCGTATGGTCCCATAGAGACTGCCAGCCACAGAGAGAGAGAGAAAGAGAGAGAGAGAGAGAGAGACAGAGAGAAAAAGTGAGAGAGAGAACGCAAGACGGAATGAAATAAAGACAAATTTAAGATAAATAAAAGGTCTGATTAAGACCTAAGAAAAAAAGGAGGTAGAGCACTGACTGAGATAATATACAGATACAATACTAGGGTTGACAAACCTCTCCATATGTGTTCTAAAGACAAAAACACCTAATTTTTTCCTGCTGTATAGAGGATTGGGATAGGTATGTAACCATAAAAAGCAGTTACAGAGAAAATACATTAGGCCATGTTTCAGTCCAGGGATATCGGAGAACGAAGAGTGGAATTTAAATGTAGGATTGGAAAAGCAGCCAAGGTCACATCTCCACATGGGAAAATTGATTTGACAGAAGTTAAAGAATAGGTTTTCCAGACATATTTCTACATCTTTTTTTTCTTTTTTTTCATCAGAAGACTTTATAGTGGGTTATTCTATTCTTCCAACATTTTTGCCGCCATTAAACTCATATGCAGATTTTTTATGATTATCACAAAAATTCTTCATCTGATTTTAATGCCACTGAAAGCCTTTTCAATTCTATTGTTGTTTCCTAGCAGTTTCAGTAGTTTCCTGGAAAGTTTTTGCAAAAAGTACGAGAGCAGAATGCAGCAGACAATAAGCAACAGATAGCAGAAAATGGATTAACTAATGGATTACATTAAATGTGCTTTGTACAGTCATTACTTCTGTTTTGCATGTGTGAGTCAATGTGTCTGCCAGTATGTGTTAATAATACTGTGCAGACACAGTCTCTCTAGACTCGCTTCTCTGTGAGTCCTTAAGAACAGAAATATTTGTGCAAGCCTTTTGTGTGTGTGTGTGTGTGTGTGTGTGTGCGCGCACATTTATGCTATGTCTGCTGTATATGCACACGTAAGCTTTTATATCCCTGATTGTTTGTGTTTGCGTTACTATGTGTTTATTCTTGTAGCCATTTGTATTTGGTCCAGAGTTTGTGTGAGTGTATGTGTATGTGTGCATGTGTGTGTGTTAGTTTGGCTTGGGGGAGATCCAGCTGTGTCAGGGTGATCCAATCCAAATGCTTCAATTCCCAACACACACACACACACACACACACACACACACAGAGGGAGAGAGAGAGAGAGAGGGAGAGAGAGATGGGGGGGGGCAAAAAGTGAGGGAAAGTGAGAGGGTCATAGGGGGCAAAAGACATATAGAACAAAGCCGTTAAAAAGAGAGGGAGGTAGGAAGAGAAAAGTAAGTAGAACATATAGAGGAAGCTGGACGGTGTAGAGAGGTTTTAGCCGTCCATGCACAGCCTTCATCAATGCCACCGTGCTACTTTCATACTTGGATCTTCAGAGGTGTGCCTGATATCCTTATATCCAATGCAGCACACACTTCTTTTCCTGCACATGAAAACGTACTTCTGACCTAATGACCAATGTGTCTGCATTGTGTAAGTGAACGCATGTGACTCATAATGTCAGGTGTTTCCTCCAGCATCTCCTTCCTTTCCCAGTGTGGCAGGCTGTGCCATCATTGGCTGAGAGCGTTGTCTGTCTGCCTGTCTACACTTGCTGTGCAGAACTTCCTGCACCTGTACAGCAGGCACAGACAGGCAGACAGATGGCAGCCCGCCTGGCAAGGGCCCGCAGCATGACGGACGCATCAGCCGGTCAATTGCGAATCACCCAAACACCACCGTTCTAGTGCTTTAAAGGGAGGGGCTTTTCTTTACATAATTAAAAGTACCTGGAACTGAATCCTCTGATTAACCCCTTAAGATCCATTCAGTTACTAATCTTAAAGTATCTGTGGTATATGTTGCTCAGTAGCTGCTATTATAAGTTACTAAAATCCAATTCTACAGAATAAAATTCTTCCAACACTGTCATCATAAAAACTATTTAACCCCTTAAATATATTATTAATGTTCAGTAAATGTGTTGTAAAGTCTATTAGAATAGATTCTATTACTATAAATGCTGCTATAAAATGAATTGGTTAATATTTTGATACAAATAAGGTAAACAGTATAAAAGTTAGGTGAAGTGTGGCCAAAGGGGTTTAAGATGAAGCCAGTGAAAGAGTAATAGTATATATAAGAAGTAATACAGGCATGTGGTGGCAGAAAGGTAAACCATGCCTTACCTCTTCATCTTTAAACCATGACAGGCTCTCTGCGGTCAGTAGGAACCAGTATTCTTTGGCCCCACCCTTCATCAGACTGATGTTGTTGATGGTCAGCCAGCCTTTTCTGATCACCTGCAGAGTGAGAGAAAAGTCAATGGTAAAAAGGAAGAGGTCATGATTTATGGGGCGGAAACAGAAAGATACCAAAAACAGAAGTTCACCAGAACTTCAGAAACAGAGAGAGGGATAACTGGTTATTTGGAAAAATAAAATAAAGAAGCTTATGAATGAATGAATGTGCAACAGAAAACGTTAATAGAAACATTTTTTTTTTAATTAAAACTGAGTACAGTTCCAATTGCCTATATCGTTTCGAAATAAGGTCAGAGATTAAGCAATTCATTTCAGTGATTCAAGTAAGTCATTGAAAGAAAATGAGCTGGTAGGATGTGGAGAGCTGGCACAGTCTGTGGGATAAGCACTGGCCAGCAGAGGAAAAGGATGAGACCGGGGAAGGAAATAAAGGAAGGAGGGACTAAAATAAGAGTGATATGGGCAGAGGATGAGAGAGAAAGGAGGGATGAGGGGGTGGAGGTGATGATAGAAGGGGAAACAGGAGCACAGCTGGCAAAAGGAGCAAGATAGAGAGAGAAAGAGTGAGTTAGAGGCAGAAGATCCAAACATCCTGTCTCATTACATCCCAACTGTAGCCACAGCCATTGACAATCTGAATTCAATTTAATTGAGTAAGTGAACTAAATAAACAAGAAACCATGTAGAGTGCTATAAAATTTAGGTTACGAAACAAGTGAATTTGTCCTGAATAACTCAAAACACACTGCGTGATATGTTTCTGAGATTTGAGCATGTGTGGAAATGTAACAATATGGACATCTGACCACAATACAATGCCGTCCCTTGTCACATTCCAATGACATATTCCAATTTTCTCTACACACCACAGGAATAATCTGAATAGTATCATGGCAAAATTGTCCTTTGTGATTAAAAGGGAAAGTTCAATAATGACACGTATTCAGGCTCTTTTATAATTTTATAAAACCTTTTACTTTTCCGAAACCAATACTGAAACCTTGAATTTTTGTTAGCATGCATATCACAACTACAAAGCTTTAAAATGAGCTATATGTTAAAGAAGCACTTCAACATAAGACGATCATCTAAAAGTAGGCAAACTGCATAAACACTACACCAACCCACAGGAAGAAATACACTAACAAGAAGACACCATGTGAGTGTGTATTGTTGTTATTGCTGTAAGATTCATTCTTTTTTTTCCCCTCCAGTATCCGATACAGCATTTGCTGATTTTGACAATTTCATTATCTGATAATGAATTGGTGGCATCTCTAACAAAAACACATTTTTTCCAGCACATACATGCTGGTGAATTAAATGTCTGTACTTGCCACAAGCCTGTAGCACTGTAACGTTTAAGTCCAGGTGAGTCTCTGCCCCCATACACAAACACACAAACACACACTCACACAGACACACACCAAATTGCCAGATGGGTTGAGATCAGAAGCTATGAGTCTATGAACCTGAACGTTCCACTGGAGTTGAAAGAAATTCAGATCTGTTTTAAACATTAGCACACACTTACCTAACAGCCCACCCCCACCACCCCCACACACACATACAAACACACTAGAGTTGTAGCTTCATACCCTCACAGTGCTACAAACTACAGACAGAGTCAGTCACAGACAACAGGATTAGACACATCTTAAAGATGATTTTCAATTATTGAAAGTGGCAACAGTGGATAATTACAGCAAGTTAACAGGAGATTTTAGTTTGTGGATAAAGATAGAAATGTAGCGTAACAGAAAAAGTGTCGGAATACTGCATCATAACTCAGGATTCAGACTGATTCAGGGGTGAATGGATCTGAGATTAAAGCCAAAGAGATATATAATATAAATATGTTCAATTTTGTAAAATGTGGAAAGTGTTGATTCATAGTAAAACAGTCTCAATCCAAGAGTCCCAAAAAAGCAGTTATGTTCCTGGTGTCAGCACCTCTTGACAGCAGAAAAGAAGAGAAAGAAAGGTAATACGCTCAGAGCAGTAATCTCTTTCGCACTCTCACTCACACACACATACACACACGCACACAAACACTAGGAGTGTAACGATACATACATTTCACAATATGTCGTACTGTATTTTCTCCACTATGGCACGCTATATTTTCAAAACAGAAATAAACATTTTTAATGTATTTTTGGTTTATTTCCAATTGCCAAAACAAGACCAAAGAGCCTGAGGAAGCATAAGTAGCAAAAAAGTTATTTTCTATGGACATATAGGGCGAGCAATCAAAATTTTATGGTATTGCTCATTTTACTTCTATAGTACACAGCCTCAAAACATTTAGTATCTTAAGCATTGTGCCTTCGCAGCTTCAATTAGCCAATAAGCTAGACTGGCTGGTTAAATTTACATGGCAAACTGGCCATATGTTTGTTATTAACATAACATGGCAGTATGTACTTAATTCACAGAATGTCTTAAAATCTGACAAAAAAAAACAAATAGTATATTATGATGCGTATCGTAACACCCCTAACACCCACAGAGAAACAGTGTGACGACGGTAGACAGTAGTAAGGCTTACAGACACTGGGCTCGTACAATTTGACTGGGAGGTGGAGGAGCAGCACCCTAAAAAGATCAGCAGAGAAAATAAAGGTATTATGATAACACTGTTGGGCGTCTCCTGCAGGACATCAACAAGACCTATGATAAAAAAAACTTCTGAAGCTGGACCTCATGTAGAGTTGAACAAGAGATTCTGACTTTTCTGAAGTGTGGCAAAGAGTGCCTGCGCTCTGGCTGAGAATGTTAATCAGTGACTGCAAAGACACAGAGGCTTCATGCAGTGTGTGTGAGACTAGCCTGTTACTCACCATGCCCCCTGCAGGACGTGCTGAGTAGTGAATGAGTGAGATAAGCAATGGAGACAATGGGGATGGGATATAATCACACAAGTACAATGAGAAGACTGAATATAATCTAATCAAAAAACAGCATGAAATGGCCTTAAAGTTTAAAGGAAATTTTGAGAATATTAAACTCGAACCAAAGAAAGGATGTGCATTTTGACCGATCTTAATAATCCAGTAAATTTAAGGGTTAATAAAGTGAAGAAAAACGTGATTCAGCTGATGTCAACGTATTGTAGTTATTGTTTTAAAACAGAAAAAATAGTGCCTTTGTGCTAGTAGGCTAAGAAATAAGAAGCACAAAGAAAAACTTTTCAATCAGAGATGCACCTTGAGGCACTCGGCATCTCACGTGTTTCACTCATGTGAAGTGGGGGGATGAAGCTAATGATTTTTAAAAGTGTCACCCCCTAAAATAATGGTTTCGGCACCCATGCATACAAGGCACCTCAAAATAAACTCAGCAACGGAGACTATTTTGTCAGGGAGTTAGTTAGTGGGTCACAGGTAGATGTGCTCTGTTTGGGTCTGAGTGCCTGGTCCAGTGTAGCTGGCCGCTGGTGCTGGGATCAGGGGCTGTTCTGGCTGGGACCGCTGGGTTTGCTCCTAAATGTTTTGCGCTGAGGTGATATTTTAGACGTGATGTACTCCGACGGTACGAAAATTCCTTATTGCATGAGTTGCAGAGAACAATTCTCCTATCCATCGTTCTGGCTGTCAGTTTTTTAAACGTAAACTTTCCATTCACTGGGTCAAGCAGCGCGTTCTCGTCTCCACCTTCATTTTACAGAGCACCTGTGGCCAGAACCGGACCGGGTCAAAGAGTCACCACGGCATGCGATTAATCAGAGTTAAATTTTTTAACACATTATTTTTTCTGTGATTAATTGATCGAAATTAACGTGTTAATTCGACACCCCTAATTATATTATATTATAAATGCAAAGAATAATGGCCACTGTAATGGTTTTACAAGTACTTGAGCACCCATGCACATCCCTAAACCCAAACAGCCTTCAGTTACCTTTACCTCAAGTTTTGTGTGATTTTTTTGAAGAACAAAAAGTTAGCTCTTTTTTCTACCATATTTTCCAGGGCCATAAAGACAGGAGGAACATACAAAGGAAAAGTAGGTGGAGGGTGAGACAGACAAACAACCAAAAGCCATATTATTTACAGCACTACAAATTATAGCACAAACACATGCATAAGGCCAGTCAACAGAAGCAACAATTTCATATTCAAACATTGAACAATAGAGATTAATGAAAGCAAACCTGACAATAATGTGACAAAACACATTAAGCAACAGACAAACGACCTTAATTACTACAGTAAAAACTCTTCATGCCCTGCTTTCTGATTAATCAAAGTCACTTTTTGTTTCACACCATCAGCTCCATCTGTTTATAAGCACATCCACTCACCTGGTTCCCTGCTGAAGCCTTTTTACTGGTGTGATTATTCTTCTGTTGTGCACTGAAAAGCCGATGAGAATAAAAAAAGAGAATAAAGTGAACTGCAGCATCATATGCTCTCACCTAAGCGGATTTTGCTTTTGTATCCATGTCTAGCCAGGATAACTCACTTAGCGAATCCAATAAAGTCTTCATGGTTTGTGTTGATGTAGGAAAGCTGAATCTCGATTGAAAGCAAAACCTGTTGGGTGTAAATTCATTGGTAAAAGACATTACCACAGGAAATCGTTAAAAAGGTTGTACAACAGAACTTAGTCTTTAACTTGAAGTATTTTCAGTTGCACCGCTAAAGGCATGATAAGAGATTGGCATGCAGTACTTTTGCCTGACCTGGTCTTTGGCTTGACTCTCTCGTTCCCGAATGTATGTGGTCACAATTCTCTCTGTCTCCTCCCGGAGTCGAGGAAAGGTCCCTAACTGAACACAAAGCAGGACAGAAAACACCAGAACTAGGCTTTATTTGTGTGTCAGTCACTGAAATATTACTCATATTAAAATAATAATAATAATAATAATAATAATAGCATCTTTCAAACAAGAAATGCAGCTTTGCAGACCAAAGTGCTTTACAGTAAAGAAATTATATGGAACTAGACATAGAACATGATATGGATAAAGAAAATAAGATAAAAATCAAATGAAAAACAGGATACATAGAGAGCGTAAAATAAAATCCACTGAATAATAAAATAAATACAATTAAAGTGCAAGAGAAAGGAAAAGCATACAAGTCATCAAAATCAAGTTAAATAGTTAAACAAAGTTCAAAAAACAGTTCCAGGTCAATATTTTTTAAAATAATTAACAAGCTCGCTTCCTTAATAATCATAAATAGTGTGTTGCACATCTTTAGGGCATAATTGAAAAATGCAGCATCCCCAGTATTCTTCTGGCTGCCGCGAAAAACTTTAAGTAAACTAGCCGAACAGCCAAACAGATGATAGCCGAGTTCTTGAAGGCAAACCATTAACCAGAGTTAGCAAAGTGCCCTGGTCTTACCCATTAAGAGCTTTGTACACAAGAATGACTTTAAAATAGATTCTGAATGCTACAGGAAGCCAGCACAAAGCAGCTAAAACTCAACTAATGTGTTCCCTACTCTTAGTCCCAGTTAATAGCAGAGCTGCAGAGTTTTGAATGAGCTGAAGTGCATTACAGTAATCAGCGTACAATAAAGGCACATACCAGTTTTTCAGCATCTTGATTTATGACTGATCATATTTTAGCTGTTTCTAAGGTGGAAAAAAATGTTTTCGTCATCTTGTTAATGAGAGACTGTATTAATGAGCCCTGTAAATGAGCTCAGATCTGAATCTATGATCATTTTCTTAGAACATTAAACAGCATTTCTTTTTTTTGCTTTCTGTTGAACCAGTATGATTTCATTTTTGACCTTGTTTGATTTTAAGAAATTAAGAGAGTGGTTTGGTACAAAAACGGAGTTAACAATTTCCCCCTTACCCCAACATTAAAGCCCATTTTAGACCAGACGTGGTACCCTAACCGTAAGCCACACACTCATAAGTTAGCCTCTGTATCACATTGTGGTCATCCCAAAGACTACAAAGTCACAGGTTCAAACCCCACTTTCTACCATTGTGTCCTTGAGCAAGACTCTTAACCCTCGGTTGCTCCAGGGGGACTGTCCCTGTAACTAATGATTGTAAGTCGCACTGGATAAGGGCGTCTGCAAAATGCCGTAAATGTAAACATAAACATAAACCTAAACATGTTGCCACAGCGATAACACATGTGTGAAACACAAAAAAACACTTTGGGCCTTTGAGATGTGTGTGGCATGACAGCAGTTTCTACCTTGAAACAGTAAAAATTTCTGCACTCTCGTTAAATTGTGCAATCTAGGTCATTAACCAAAACACCACACTAAATTTTAAGCTGTAGCAGCAGAATTGCACTAGTAACATCTGTTGAACTGATGAAGAAAATAACTGAGGAATCAGTTGATTAAAAACCTCAAAATGTTTCGAAATGTTTATAACGCTGGAATGTCCTCTCCGCAAAGTTTACTTATTAAGTAAATGGAACGAAGGCATCTGCAGGCTATATTAACTTGTCCATTACTGAAAGAAACAAATGTGGACATAAAATGTTCTTTGCTTACTTAGCATGAGTTACATCCAGAATGAGACAACAAGCATTACAAAGCAGTGTAGACTTGTCACTTATGCCACTTCTGGTGTAAAATCTGCTACAGTGGCTCTGCCAAGGCATGTATGATGTCTGATATTTGTTTCTTCAGTTGGAGCTGGAGCTACATGTACCTAATGTAGCTAATAAGTAATGGAAGCTTATAGTCTACTAATTAGAATTATGTAAACTCCACAGCTGATTTGTCACTCACCTCAAACCTTGTTGCTAATTTGCTAATGTGCTTTCTGACATTGTATGCTGTTACTTTTTAAATGGGGCAAAAACAACATAAGAGTACATTTGTTTTAACCAAGCTATTACTTTAACACATGCACATGTACCTTGTTGGTGCACTGCCTCACTGTGGCTATGAGCTCCTGGACGACCATGTCCACACATTTAACACACGGACTTTTGAGCTTCACTATCTGCTTCTTCACGATGGCCTCAAACGCCAGGTCAGGGGTGAACAGGCCTGTCCTATACCAGCAGAAATAACAGTCCACCACACAACACTTAGAACTATGAGCTAAGAGCAGAATCAATACATTAGGTCAAACAGGCTGTACAGGAATTAGGTAGGGTGTTTGGGACCGAGACCTGATTCCATGAATGTTCTTTATGGCGTAGCTGATCTCCCGACGCAGTTCTTTCTCATCAAACTCCATCTGCCAACCAAACATTGACATGTTATGTGTACCATGAAGAAGACAAATGAAGTACATTGAATAATAAAGTAGGTGTGTACTGATCAGTGCACCTTGACTAGTTCAAAGGGAAAACGTTCGTGAAAGATGCGGTTGATTTTGGCACCTCCTGAGAGCTCAACTGTGTCCACCTGGTCACCAGAGCCCTCAATCATCTTCTCAAAGTCCAGCCCAAAATGCTGGATGAGCCTGGACAATAGAAAAGGAGGGAGGGATAAAGTCTGTTTGCACTGGTCCTGTGTGCATTGATAGGAGGATAAAAAGTGAAGTCTCTGGCTCTAATGTCCTTGTGCACCAGTTTTAAGCAAAAACTGGCACAAAATAAGGCAGAACGGAGTTTATGTTCACGAAACAGCACTAAATGCAATATGTGCCCAAATTTTGCTTCTTTTCTTGAATCAATATTTGTGAAAAAGACTGTGATACATAAGAAGGAATCTGATCCAAGATCACTTCTCCTTACAACTGCTTTGAGAGTACCAGCCCTAATGTTCTCTGAAATGGCTGTCTATAGAGTTGAAGTTTAGTTAATTTTTATAGTTCAAAGTATATACTGCATCCTAGATCATATACACTGCAATTTGTGATCGAATTTTATTGATTTATAAGAAGGTTAGGAAAAAAATAATACAGCATTCTTTCTCTCCTTGGTTTTAGGAGGTTGAGAGAAGTTTCAGTGATGTATTTCTACAGAAAATACATTGGTGACTATTGACTTCTGGGGATTTTTTTAGCAACACACTGAACTAATGAAGCAAAACATACCCCTCAAAATACCGATCGACTGCATCTGGGGTAAGTAGAAAATTGTGTAAATTTGATCTTCACCAAACAATTCCTTCAACAATGGGTGCAGCCATAATGGCTAGACAGAGGCATGTGATGAAAATGTTAGAACAAATATTCATATTATTCTCATATTTCAGCTCTCAGAATAGATGTACGTGAGTGAGAGCACATGGTGCAAAATGTGCCATGATGAGGCTGGAATATGCACTCATAGTCCGTGTTATTATTTTACAAATTCTGTTATTTTTTTAAATGTGCACAAAACACATCTGTAGAATGTACTGGTGGGAAAGCTTTATTAACAATAATCAACACTAATATTTCTTCACTTTTTTCTTTTATTTTGACATGCCTTGAAAATCCTACATAGTTAGCAGCTGGTACTATGCACAGTTTGCGGTCCTCTTTGCAGCTTTAGTAAATTGAATGTTAATTTCAGATCCACTGTAAGCACATATTTAAATCCCATCAAGACACATTCTGAGTGTGTGCATGTATTTATATCTCTGTGAAGACCAAATGTCTTCATAATGATAGGAATACTGGAAGTGATGACATTTTTCTCTTCACAAGGAAACATGCTGTTTTCACACACAAATTCAACTTTTTTTTGGAAAAACTGAAAGAGCAGAAAGATTGACTTTTGGTTACTGAGGTTACAGCTAGGATTAGGTTTAGGTGTCGGTGTAGTATTACTGAAATAAAGTATTATGCAAGTCAATGGAACATCCTCACAAAAATAGTAATGCCAGGGGTGTGTGTTTCTTTGTGTTCTGTGTTATGCATTAAAGAGTGTTCCACATTTTTGTTGTATTTTATTTTTGCCCCTGAGGTCCACTTACAATGTTTGTGTGGATTTACAGACAAAAACCAGTCTTTTCTGTCCCGTTACCTAGACTGGTGTAGGCTGAATAGGCACATATATTGGGGAGTGAATAGCAAACCTCAACAATATTCAGATGCTTTTTAATACAAATCAGTTTTCCATTATATGAGCCCTTTAACACTTATGTCTTGTATGTGGTCTTGTATAAGGCTGACAGTAAAAATGTGTGAGTATGGTTCTTTGTATTTCAAATCACTGCATTAAAATTGAAGTCTTGTATAAACTGCTGTTCAGTTTCACACAGTATGAATACGAATGCATGTGTACGCACAGCATCGAAATTAGTTTTCAATTATGGGTCACTGGGGCTTCTGAACGTGTATGTGTGTATTCTGACTCCCTGCACTAAAGTCAGCGTAAATTCAAAATGGATTCCTTTTTTACCTTAATTCATGCGCTTGGTCATATTAAGCACAATGTGTCGTATCATTCAAAACACAAAATCTGTTTGTAATGTGTGAGTAAATTGATTGATTTTATTCAAAGGTCAGGAAAAAAATCATATAGCATTTTCCCCACATCTCCCACGTCCCTCACCCATCATGTAGTGAAAAAAATGAAAAGCAGTATTACTGAGGATACTAACAGGGCAGCCTGCTTACGCCTATTGCGCCTCACTTTCTTGAACAGGTAAAACAATACGTCAAAATGAACAAAAACGCAAACACACTTCAGAAACCACAGAAAACACACAACCAAAATGTAGCAATGTGTAATTTTTCGTAGATGTCAGCGACTTCTAATTAGTTTCTTCAAACCACCTGATTCTGACCAGTCACTTTCCACTGTGCAATCAAATCTTGATGGAATAAAATAATATCCCACCCATAATCATTTCCCACCCACATATCCTGTTTCACTCACGAACACATCATGTTAAGGAAGAAAAATGTGCTCCGATTTCCTGTTCAAGCTGACTTTAAAGCTTAATTTTTGAATGAGGTATGATTAGGTTTGGATGTTTGTGACAGTGTCAAGCAAATGCACAGATGTAAATGTGTGTGGACGTATTGTTACTCACTGCATCAGTGCCTTGGTTTTGCGTGAGGGGTCATCGGGGTCGATGTGCCTGTACTCCTCGGCCTCTTTATCCAGCGAAAGAAGCTGAGCTTGTAACCAACTGCGGAACGATGGCAATGTATTCCGGATGTGATTGGTCAGTTGCTATGGATACATGAGATAGATTAAAAGGCTCAGTACAACTTCACTGCTCACTGCTGTTTTAGTAGTACGTAGTCAATTTCAAACTTTTTGTAAAGACTCCTGAATGGACCTTCAAACACTCATGTATAATTCGGTTTGAATAAGCCCTTTTTTCTCTCGCTCCCTCACCTGATTGAGCACCCTCTGTAGGTAAGGCGTGCCCATGTAGTCAGCCATGTGCCTATAGGCTGGATGGGACAGAAAAAACTGCCGCTCAGCGGCGAGAGCTGCACTGATGTCTTTCTTTCCCTCAATGTCCTTCTGACTGCGATTCACCACTCCAATGTATCCTAAACAAATCACAGACACACACATAGAGAAAAGCCACAGGCCTGCATTTGTACATTTTAAGGTTTGTGACAAAAGTACAATTAATTTCTATGACAATTAGATAAAAATAAAACAGCCACTGAAAGACAAAGGAAAACGGTAAAGACTGAGGAACATTAAAGTGATGGTTTGGGCAAAAATCTGATTTACACAAAAAAGTCTAAACATGTCAAATGACCAAAGTTTTCTTTTCCATAGCAGCAACAAATCTAACAAGAAATGGTAGCTTACAGCCACCTAATAGCAAGCATAGGCAAACTGCATGCTTAAATTATCAAACACTTTTCTCAAATCATGGCAACTTCTAAACTTACCTCTTGCTTATGTTTTTGATACTGTCTGACATATTGCTATGTTTAACAAGGGCACACAGCAGCTGCAGAAACCTTTAAAGTTATTGCTCTCTCCTACCCATCCACCTCAGCTGCGGCATCACCCAGAAACTGATTTCACTGCATCATTTTCATTTCGCTGGCTGTCCCAGTACTGGGGAGACGAGAGAAGCTGCTCCAAACCCCTTCCAAAGCACTCTCAAGTAGAGGATACAAAAGTGTGTGCTACAAAGGAAGTCTTTAGCAGATCTTTAGAGAGATAATCACTGAATATACAGACTGGACTTGTGTAACCAAAAAGTACTGGCTACCAGGAAAATTTGGGATGTGTTTTAGAGCAAGCATTGTGATTGGCTGAGTTTATCAATAGTCAACATCAAATGCGATACTGCTCATTCTCTCCATTGCTCCTGATCATCTCCTCCCCTCAACGAGAAGTAAGGAGGGAGGGAGGACAGGAGCAGTACTAAAAGCTTCTAGGCACAGCCATTGTCACTGATAAACAGCATTGCTCTTATGCAGCATCCAAACTATTTGACTGCTAATGGCGCCAGCTTGTGAAGAACAGTGTGAGTAACTGAGTGTGTGAATAAGTAAGTCAGTCGATGAGTTGCGTTGTGTCTAGTAACGCAGACAAAATTCAGGCTTCAAAATGGCTGCTACTACTATTTTTAGGTATGTGACTCTTTATGTCCATTTTTCTAGATAGTATAGATGTCACACATCTAATTCCTGATTTCAGAGTCAAGACTAAAGTATGAGAATGTAAAAACAGTAAAACAGAGCGGGCAGTTTGTACTAATCGGCATGACAAATAACAGAGTAGGATTTCTACATGTTTTTCCTGATCCTCACTCTGTCAGTGACCTATACGCATTTGTGTATGCTTGAATGATATGAATCTGGATCTATGAGACTGTGTGTCTAATGCATTAAAGTGCCAGCAGGAAGCATGAAGGCTCCGCACCTGGCCCCGCTTTAGCTGCTGTTGAGAGCATGGCCAGCAGCTAGCGCTGCCTGGCACCAGTTCAACTCCTATAGGTCGGTTCTGGCTGTAACTCAAGCCCCATGGCAGTGGGACTATGGGATTGAGCCCAGGCTTGGCAACCATATCATATCAACAGCATGACCTCATACAGACACTTCCAGTCAAAGGAGCTCCTGAGTACAACCGTGCTGCATTGACTGAAAACTGGTTACACTAATTTTGCAAAATGTAGTGAAGGTCAGTCATGACATGCTATCATAAGTCCTTGTTAGTACAGCATAGCTGAACAGTTTATGGCAGACACAGGTCGATTAAATGTAGTGCACCTCTGCGTAGGGGTAGCAGCCTGTTCTCCAGCACGTCCTTGGCATCCGTGCCCTCATCCATCAGGTCCAGTTTAGTGATGACACCAATGGTGCGCTGACCTGAGACACAGGAAAAAAAAACACTATTTACCCCTTTAACACTTGGATGATTATTCATCTCTTAATCTTAAGGATTGTTATTCAGTAACAAGTATGATTTACTCACTAACTACTATGAAACTATTATGTTATATATTATTTAATTGTGAGAGGGAGTAAGTTAGGTGGATCCCCACATACAGACCCTTAGAGAAGAGTTTAAGGGTGAGGGAAAGTAGAAAAAATGAAAGATAAAAGTGGTATACCAGTGAAGGAAGGATGTGAGCAACAAAGAGTAAGAGAAAGAAACAGATACAAGAGAGAAGAAAATGCCAACAAAATGCAAAACTCTTAAGTGGTAGAATAGTAGACCCAAGCACCATAATCTACCGCACAGATCTCTGTCTTCTCACCCTGTGGGTCAACATCTTTGGCTAGTTTGAGGGCGTCGGAGTTGGCCAAGTCCATGTTGGCCGGTGTAACGGCCAAGATGAGGCAGTTCTCCTGGCAGATGAACTGCATGATCATGTCTCTGATCTGGTACTCAATGTCTGGAGGCTGATCCCCCACTGGAACCTTAGTGATGCCCGGCAGGTCTATCAGTGTCAGGTTTAGCACTGAGAGAGAGTTAGAACCAGAGTAAAGAGAGAATGTTAACCTTATAGATGTATTCTGCACGTTTCTTCATAGAACACACACCACCACCACGTGAAATTAAGCACTGGAACATGTTCAGCCTTTCTGAACATAAGCAATATGTCTCTATCATTTATTGTAGTTATATGATCTAAAAATCATCTAATACTGAATTAACTGCTAGATTAGGTTGTAGGCTAAGCGATACTGCGCATATCAAACAGACAGACCAATGTACTTTTTTGACAACCATGCTGTGACCTTCCCAAATTATATTGCAATCTCCTGGTAGAAAATCACAAATACCTTCTGACTGGTCATTTTGAGACATTAGTATAGCCAAGGTGAATGACAATAATACCATTTGGTGAGTAAACACGTAGGCTGATGGGAATGGAGGAGATGCCCTTATTGGCTCCTGTAACTCTGTCTGTCTCTGTTTCAATCTCCTGACGCACTTCATCGAAGTTCGTAAACTTCTTCCCTTTACAGTGCAGGAACTCTGCATACTCTACAGGAGGGAAGAGCAGAGAGTGAGTAATGGAGAGAGATAAGAAAGGAAAATAGTAGGAGGGTGAGAATGAAGGAGGAATAAAATAATACATTTTGAAAAGAACAGTTACACATAACTTTACGGTTCCACAGATGGAAACCGATGGAAAATGCCATGGGAGACACTGCCCTCCAGTGGTCATATTTATATTTATATGGTTGTGTACAGTATGTGGCTTTATAGTAAAAAATATTACAACCGTACAGTACTATGCTAAACTCTAGGCCACCTTAAAAGGTATATATTTAAAGCTATTAATCTGGAGAGTATACATTTATTTGCTGGGAAAACAAAAATTACAAATAAACAATACAATGCATTGTGATTTTCTGCACTTCAGCGTGTTAATTTAAACATTTGCAAAGCTTTCTTTGAGGCAGCACAGTATCTGTCATTGCCATCCAATACCTGTTTCAGCTAATCTGTACCTCATTAAATTAATTCAGGTCAGCTTACTTGTAACAGAACTCACTACATCCATGCAAAGGCAGGCGAGCCTTAGAACAGAATTAGATTAGAAGTTTAGAAACAAACCTTTGACCTCAGAACCATCCTTTTTTGGAAAACAAGAAATTTCATGCCTTTTACCATTTTTAATTTTTAATCTAATGTTATATATTGGTTTGACATGCTACTGATCATGGTGTCCTAAACAAGAACTTCCTATTATGTTTTTATATTTCTAATAAATGTAAAGTAATATCACGCATTGACACTAACCTTACTGTTTTAAACTATTTTCTTAGTTAGGCAGTAGAGTCATAAGTTTCCTACCTGAGATACAACTGATTAGCTGTAGCACAAGTGGCCTTCGTGTGACAATTCCTGAGCCTCTTGGTAAGAAATCCCTTGAGAAAAAACAGTACAGTCACCACAAATGCAGATTAACAGTAAGGGCACCAAAGTGGTCCCCTCTCCGCACACACACACACACACACACACATACACACACACACACAGTCCCTGGCACAGTGTCAGAAATGACAGCATGCTCAGACAAGTCCAGTGTTGGGTGACACAGTGAAACCATAAACTCAGTATCTTTCCTTCCCACTCCGCCTGACACACTTTACTACACTTCTAGCAAGCTATTTAGGGCAGGTTTACACACTGGGGAGCACAGGGAGAGTCATACAGAGATTTAGCAACCAGCAGTAACATTTTTACATGTGTATCTTTGGTATGTTCTTAAATTAAAGGTAATAATAAGACTAATTTGTTCATTGAACAACAGCTGGGTGAGGTTATGCAGTGGTGTGGGGGCATCATCAGCAAATGAACAGCCATCAGCCTCCAGGTTGAGTCAGAATTAGGACAATGTAGAATTCAAGGGCATGGCAAGGCTATTCATTCCATGGATATCTTACTCAATTAGGTTGGGAAAAAAGCCACTGTTCTGGTATTGCATAAAGCAGTCTAAATAGCAGTCTGAGGACTCCATGTGAAGCTATTTGCACTGAAAGCATTTACAATGCACGATGGAAGATTTTCACAATAGAATTTGATGCTACTTCACATCGTCCTTCAGCACATAGACAACACTGATTCCAAATGCTGATACATTTCACAACGCCCAGCATGGACATGCAAGTGGCATAACTATTCTGGAAGCTTGTCTGAGCACAAATTTTCAAAATCAATCAAACCATATAACTAAAAATTGTATTACCTAACATATATTGAATTCACTTTTAATAAAAAACA
The DNA here is from genome assembly GCA_037974445.1 of Brycinus macrolepidotus. Classification (NCBI taxonomy): domain Eukaryota; kingdom Metazoa; phylum Chordata; class Actinopteri; order Characiformes; family Alestidae; genus Brycinus; species Brycinus macrolepidotus. The sequence goes on along the minus strand of JBBPCZ010000163.1, from coordinate 11,084,611 downwards.
TGGAAAACACATAAAAAACCTAAAAAAACACATGTTGGTAGACCAGTCAGAAGAGTTTTGGTGGCATCTTTCCTTATAAAATTTAATTAAGTTGTTGGACAACAAAATTAAATGGGATGTTGTTAAAGCCTTGGAATTGTATCTCACTGTGACATGAGATGCCAACTGACATTTTTTATGAAACTAACAGCAAGTCTGTGTCCAATTCAAATCAGCAAAATGCCCAAAGTAAACACTTTTGTACATGTCAGCTAAGTGTTAATAGTAACGTTCAAACAGAGTGTGAAAAAAATGTACAGGCCCCAAGGCTCCAACTGAAACACATACATAACCAAGATCTCTTGGAAAACAAAGTGAATAACCATGAACATTTAGAATTCGTAGTTATAATTTAGCAGCAGTGATAAAAGCATGGTATAATTTATATTCATAATTAATATTCCTCATTCAAGTAAAGTAAAATTCCATCTGTATCAATCCATACTGCATTTGTGTTTGCAAGTAGAAGCAAACTGATAAAACAATTTGCCGTGTTTTTGTCATCGTTTGAAACGAACAGTACAGGCTTAAACCATACATAATGTAAATTAAATGTTAGAGTAATTCACCTGGTAATTAGTTATGTCATTAACAATTTCATTGCAACACTACAACAAAACAATAATAATAACTATAGGCTTCCATTGGATTAACAAGAAGGAACCCGATACGCAGGAAAAGAAAGTGTTTCTTTAGTTCATTAGTTCATAGCAGGAGATGCAAGGCGGTGCAGCAGAGATTCAGTCGATGATGCAGGAAACAGGGTGTGTGGTGCTAAATCAGGAACTCCACCCAAAATAGAGGTGGAACTCCCTCAGGAGCAGACCCAGTTTGAAATATCCACAGAGAGAGGAAGAAATAGAGGCCAGCATGCAGGTATGAACTTTGCCTGCACAGATAAAAACATAACAGCTTATAAAACATGTGTAGTCTGATTGTGAAGCTGTCTCAACACTCACTAATTGGGAGACAGAGGGACAGAGGGAGTCTTAACCAATAGTCAGTGTCTATAAGCTACGGAACCATGATGTTGCAGTTGAATGTTTGGCTCATTTTTCGACTCTGGTCTCTCGCATTCACATTCCTCCTCGACAATGTGTCTTATTCTTAGCCTAAACTCCATTCATACTCATCATTTACCCTTGACCTCAACTCTCTGGCTACGAACAATGCTTCCCTTTAGGCCACTGTACCCCTCTCTTTTCCACTTGTATCAGTCTGTATGTGCTCCACCCCCACCCTGTGGCGTACAATTTCAGTAATCGGGTTCTAACATAGCCGTAAGACTCAGAACACATTGGCTCACTAAGTTTGTTTTCCATGTTTTTTTCTTGACATTAGACAGCCAAATGCCTACATTACAATTCTCATGTGTGCTGTTACGCTCCAAAGTTCATCTGTCGCTGACTGAGACAGCATATAAAGAGAGGACTAGGGATTGATTTAAAAAAAAGTGGTGCCACTGCTGGGCCTGTCAGTTACTCCATAATTGCCATTAATCACAGTAATTATAGCTGATCACCAAGGTTCAAGGCTGTTCGCCCTCAAAATCATATGTTTCTGTCACAACAAACAATATGAATTTGGTGCATTTTCATCAGTTGAGTTGGGGCAATGAGCCCTGCCTCGCACCTGTTGGCCCCAGGATAGACTCCAGGTACCTGCGACCCTAATAAGGATTGAGCGATAACAGAAAATTAATGAATAAATGAATGAGTTGAAGCAATTTTATGAATAAAACAATACAGGAAATACACATTCAGGTCATGGGTCTTACAAATACAACAAAAGGTCTGACTGTAATGGTCAGAAGTTAGAACCTTTGTTTTTTTTTAAAACCATGTTTTATAAAAAAAAAATGGATTTTTGAATGTACTGTATCATGTGTAAAGAGCAGTGGTGAGTAATGTTTGTTTATTTGAGCTCAAGCTCTTGTCATGACCATGTCTTGTATGCCACGCCCCTGGCCATCCCGGTCCCCGGCGTACTGAGCTTGGGTGTTTCCTGCCCCTGCTGTTGTTTATCACATCTTTCACTTGTCACAGTTTCATACTTAAGACAAGCTTGACCTGGAACTTGTTGTCCGTTCACCATTGTGCCTACTGGCTGGTTAGTGTTCTTTCCGTCCGTCCGTCCATCTGTCTAGCAGTAGCCGTCAAGCGGCATTCAAAGTACGCTGAGCTCAAGCTCTAGTAGAGAAAATGGTCCCGGTACCTGGCCAGCACTTTTTACCTGAGCAAGGGATTCATTGCACCCTTCAGGATTTACCCTGGCATTGCCTTTTATTCTGAACTGCATGCCTGTAACTGTTTGATGAACTGTGATACCAAGCCAGTGTTATTCTGCCATTTCCTTTGTTTGTTTTCCTGCCAGTTTCTGATTAAAGTTGTTAGAAGCATCTCCTGCAAGTGCGTCAGCCTTATCAGATCAGTGGGCAAACACAAGAGCTGTGTCGGTCATCAACTGGGAGCTACTACATAATAACATCTAGGAAGTCAGATAACAAATTGTCCACTTTGGCCATTTCAGGCTTTTACTTTAATAGTTGCAAACAATGAACAAAAATAAAACGGTTTAGCCCCCTAGGGGTTTTATTACGGAGGTGAGTAATTTCAACTTCCAACTTCCTGCACCTCTACATTTCCTTTACATCAATAGTATGTGAATAATATCAGATTTTGATGTACAATACGGTGTCATAACATTAAATACTAAATTCACCAGGATGTGCTACCAGCCCAGACTTTTTAAAGGTCCTGTAAAACATGTTTTCATATTCTATGAAACCAGAAGACCACATCACCACCTCAAATGTGCATAATTGCTACCCTAACTCTGTGTCTGTCATCCATTATCAAGCTCAGATAAATAATAGAGCAAATTAAGCACAACACGTTCATCTAATTATACCTCCCCTTACAAGATTTGACTCAAAAAAGAAGCCAGTCTTCTTCTGCCTTTGTGTATCATAATGATCAAAAAGAACAATGGTAACTTGAAAGGGATAATTCTATGTAAGAAAATGCAATGATGCAAGAGAAACAGAGTTACTCAGTCTTTAACTTGCTAGCTATTTGTGTAACTGAAAAAATCCAAATGCCAATGGCTAGAATTAACATTGGTTGGTTAGCTGGTTCACAGTATGGATATATCTTCCATGGATAATGTTAGTAAGACACCTAACATTACTATAATACTAACCAACTACACAGACTAATGCAGTATCATTTCATACCTCAAATTTGTTGACAGCTTCAGAAGCCCTTTTCTCATGTAATGTTTGTTACTTCAACAGACTTTTTTTCTGTCCTGTGGCTTTGATGGATTGTCTGTGATTGGGTGGATGGCCATTCATTTAATCTAACTTGATATGTGGTATTTACTACAGACTGCAGGAAGGTGAAGCTGGACGTTGTGGGCTAAAAATAATTAGCCACAATGTAGACCCTTTCATGGGCGTTTTACTCCAAGTGAAATGTCACAGCGCATTTCACAGATAGGCTGAGTGAATTCTACAGCTAGGGCCAGACGTATATCAGCCTCACCTTGACCAAATCACATTTTTCTCAAAACCTGTTGGTGCTGCTGTTCTTCGTACATCCAGAGGTCCAAAGTCAGCTTCTCTTCTGTATACAGCAAAAAAGACAATGTGGATGCCAAAACGTAATTTTATTCTGATGCTTCTGGTTATTTGAAAGAGAGGGAGGGCTTAGCCCCATACAATTATACCAACTGTCCCTGCATAAAGCAATCACATACACCAATCAGTCACAACATTAAAATCTCTGCTAGGTAAAGTCAATAAGATATATTACCTAATTACAATGGCACCTTTTAGGGGGTGGGATATATTAGGTATCAAGTTTACAGTCAGTTCTTGATGTAAAAAAGAAAAATGGACAAGCTTAAGGACCTGAGTGACAAGGGCCAAATTGTGATGATCATAGAGCAAGAGGAGAAAGTGGCATGGTCTGATGAATCCTTTTTTTTACAACATCTTGACAGCTGGGTTTATGTGCATTACTTACCTGGGAAAGAGATGGTGTTAGAATGTACTTTGAGAAGAAGGCAAGCCAGCAGAGGGAGTGTGATGCTCTGTACAATGTTCTGCCAGAAAACTTTGGGTCCTGGGATTTGTGTGGATATTACTTTGATGTGTATCACCTACCTAATCATTGTCGCAAAGCTAGTACACCCCGTCACAGCAAGAGTATTTCCTAAAGGCAATGGTCTCTCTCAGCAGGATAATTTGCCCTGCTGCAAAAACTGTCCAAGACACTGACCAGGCCTCCAAATTCCCCAGATCTCCAATGTGCTGAACAAATTAGTCAGATCCATGGAGCCCCCACCTCGCAACTTACAGGACCAAATGTGCTGCTAACATCTTGGTCCCAAATACCACTGCACAGTTTCAGAGGTCAGAGGAGACCTTCAATAATATTCAGCAGGAGGTTTAATGTTATGTCTGATTGGTGTGTGTGTGCATGTGCGTAAATGTATATACATGAATCACCTTGTTGGTGCAAAATTACTATTTTATGCCTGTAAAACTGTCTTATCCGAAGTGCCTAAAGATACAAGTTGTCGAGACAAAGGTGCTCCAACCACTCAGCATTCAGCACCACCAGTATACTGATCACCGCCTGATCATCTATAATCATCTGCACCTGTTTGTTCACTGGTTCAGGCCTTAAGTTTAATGCCTCATACGCGGGTCACTTTGTGGCTTTACAATAAAAAAAACATTCGTCTAAAAGTGGTCAGGTACAGGGACTGGACTGAACTTTAGAGCCTTTGAAAGTCCTTCAGGAAGCCTGAAGAACTGTTCCTTAACACTAAGTAACTTTTTTTTTTAAAGTCTGGCTTTGGAAACAAAATAAAAATATAAAGAAATGAGGGATGGTTAAACACTTTTCTGCAGTACTATATATATATACGTACATACATATACATATATACATATATACATATATATATATATATATATATATATATATATATATATAGATATAGATATATATAGATATATATATATATAATCTGTT
>JBBPCZ010000163.1:11062770-11079427 GCA_037974445.1 Brycinus macrolepidotus | reverse complement strand
ATATATAGATATAGATATATATAGATATATATATATATAATCTGTTCTATTCCATCTCTGGAGCAGCTCCCTATCTCTCACACATTTTCCCTTATTTTCCAGGCAATTCATGCCTCCTCTGCCATGCCATCCCTCTCTCCTCCTCTCCTGAGGCATTTAGTCAACCATCTGATATGTGCAAGCTTCTCTGAGCAACAGACCCTCTTCTCAGCCTGGCAGGCAGAGTGCAGGGACAGATGGTTCAGGGTCCTGCTTTTCAAGACATTCATCTTTCATTGCTATGGCTACATGGAGCAATTCTTTCGAATAACACAGTTCACAAAATAGGCCATCATGTCACGGTCGGAGTGATGCAGGTTAATTCCGATAAGTACTTCTACACAGCATGGCACTACCCAGTTCCAATCAGCTGCTACTGTTTTCTTTATTAAATATTAAACAGAAAAGTGCATGCACTGCCAAATCTAAAACAAAAAAGAAAAATAAAACATCGATAGCCTCAGCTTAGTAAGCATTCCAACAAAAATCTGCTGAGGCTGCAGCTCTGTAATCTATGCAGGACTGTAATAATAGTCAGTTGAGGGGAAAACACACTGTCCTCTGCAGTTCATTAAAAGAAGTGGTCTTATTTCATATGGCTATATGAGTCACCAGATCCATTATGTGTCGGCTGAGAATGAATTCAGTGTGTCACATCTTACTGTACACCAGCAACTCAGTTCGCAGCAAACATCGTTCATTCAGTCTTTTATTATTCTACGAAAACCCAGCCATGTTATTAAAACGTGCTTACTAGATCCTGTATATGCTGGTTTCAAAAAAAGTGAATTAAAATAAATTCACATAAATTCAAACAACTTTAGCAACATTTGCAACAGCTGGTAATTTTGTCCGATCACAGCATTATTTGCACAATAAATATGGTAAACAAGCTGAAGTCATTTCACCATTGTTGTAAATGTATATCTTTTGCAATAACTGCAGAGAAGCCATTGATACAGCCAAAGACAAGGGAAACCAATTCTTGAACATTCTACATGAAAGTAGGGCAGAAATGACATTGATTGTTGTGCACTGCAAACGAAAGTCAACAATTGACTATTACTTTTCCACCATGAAATTTAGGTTTAGCTTGATTTTCTGTGCAATTTTTGGGACAATTTGCTGTGTGTTTATTGCTGCAAAGAACATTACATGCTGAGTTCAGAGACTAGTCCAGAGTAGACCTGTGCGACAGAGCAATGGAGCTGGATATTGGCGATGACTGACAAGTAACTTGACGGTAATGTTTCAAAGGCAATTATTGCCATGCTGGGAAAGAGAACGGACAGAGAACCAGAAAGAACTTGTTTAATTTGATATTTTTTTTTAAAAATCTATAAAATAGAAAATCTATACTTATTGTAAAAATTCATACGTAATACTTTATTCCCTTCACAGAATAGAACATTAATAAACTATTCCCCACTGTGAAAAATATTGAGAAAAACTGCAGCAAAGTCAAGCATTTTAGTCCACAACAATCGCGAGAAAAGTTTACAAGATCCCGATTTGACTGTATAATGCTCAAACGATAACAGCATAACTATTATAGCTAGACTTTCACAAATGTCTACTGAGGCAAAACACTTATCTTTATACTGATTTGCATAAAGACTGACAGAATGGGTCTCTAAAAGCTTGTTTCCCAATTTTTCCACTTCATCATACATATATTCCTACATGTATTTATATTTATAAATAGTATAAACATATTATATGTACAAATAATACTTATATACATTTGTTAACATTTATCTTTATATTTATAAATATAAATCCATATTACGTATTTATATTGTACATTGTACATTATTGTATATTATATTGCTCAGTATATTGTTCATTGTATCTTTACACATTGTTGTTATTTTATACTGTTGTGCTTGAGAGACACCATCGACCGGAATCAAATTCCTTGTATGTTTGCTCACATACTTGGCCAACAAATGCGATTCTGATTCTGATTCTGACCATCACTATACATGCCCTACTGTTAGAAGAGCATGATGCTGAAATGGATAGGTAAAGTGTCGGGCTGTCATTCAGAATCAGTTGGCAGCAGTGATAATGTCAGCGGAGTGCAGCAACAGATTACATAGCAGATATTACAAGGTTACTCTTTTTTTTTCCTAGCTTATACTTAACACTTTATATTTTCAATGTTTTGCTTATTGTCCTGTATAAAGCAGGAAATTACAAGTAGAATATAAATATATAAAGATTATTATCACTTGAATGGAGGTACAAGACAAATAAAGATAAATGAACACGGCCTTGAATGTGCAAGATTGCCCTTTTGTGGTGTTCCGTTACTCTGTAGATAGAATGAAGAAACGAGTGAACAGTACTCTAATACCGAAGAGCAGGACGTGAGCACACACCTTCTGATCTGTCCTGTCAGATAAGATAGTGGCCTCTGCTCTGCATCAAACACACACACAGTCATCTGTGACATTTAAGTTCTACTCACTTTCCCACTAAGATACTGATACACACTAAGTAAGGCAAACAATAGACTGGCTTTCACCAACAATCACCGTTTCCTGTGGACAGGCTTAAACCTTCAGCGAGGAAACTTGTTTGGGAAGAGAGTGTCTTCCGCAGAACTGCTGTACTCCTTTTCGAAGCAATGTAACATAGCGCCATTTTAAAACACTACAACAGTCTACCAACATACAGAATGGACCCTTCCAGATACTAAAATTACCTGTGCCATGGCTGCAGACTTAACACGCCCAGTCAAACTACACGCTTTGTTAATTTTCTAAGTAAAAAAATATTAAACACATCTTTACAGGGAACAAAGATGGCGCAAATAAAATGTATATAACGCCAAATTAAACAGTAACTGATTATTAGTGTGTTCTCTGCAGAGGATGTGTACTTTTTATTATCATTTTCATTTAGAAAGTCAACAAAACCATTTGATCACTGTCAGTGTCACTTGAGCACAGGTGCACAAACTTGTACATACGACTGTCAAACATCTGTCTCTTTCTAGAATGCTTCTTGTATACTAGCATCATTAAAAGTACTTTCGCAATTTCAGTAGAAAGACAAAACAATTACAAAGGCATATACATAGTTATTCTATTTCTGAATAATTTCAAATGAGTAAGTCCAAGTCTCAAAAACACCCATATCAAATGTACCTTAAATGAAATGCCAATGAACAGAAGTATTTAATCGAGATAATGAGAACATGGATGTCATAAAGCCTTCAAGGACTGCCAGACCAACATAACAAGTGTTAAACTATCATATGCCCTCTCTGGATGTCTTTGTTTTGGACACGTTCATCCGTACTACAAAGCTCACAGCAGCTTTTAAATTGACCTCAGATAAACGGCCAACACTAACACACTCTCACCCAGCACTTTGTCTGACACTATGGAAGGGTCAAAACTTGCACCTTTACACTCTCTGATGTCCACTGAATATGAGGTGAATCTCCCTCATTCTGCATGCCTCCCCAACATGGCCTTGGCACAGCATTAAACGGAGGAAGTGGGAGTAACTGCTTCAGACTACAGATGAGTGTAGGACCATCTGCACCTGTAGCCATATTGTACTTCTCCGTGCACACAGAAGGCTGAATTGAAGCCATTAGTAGCTGTTAAAAAAAACAAAGTGACCAGTCTGAGTTGCAGAAAATGTCCAAAAGTTTATAGGCACCTGTACAACCAACATTTCTCCTGAAATCAAGAATATTTTGTCCCCATTTGCTGCAACAACAGACTCTACCCTTCTGAGAAGTCTTTACACTAGATGTTGAAACACTGCTGTGAGTATTTGATTGCATTCAGCCACAAGAGCATTAGTGAGGTCAGGTAGTGATGCCGCATAATTAATTCTGGATCACAAGTGTAATTTATTTCAAAGATATTGGATGGAGCTCCATCACTCCAGAGAATGTAGTTCCACTGGTCCACAGCCCAGTGCTGGGAGGCTTTATACCCCTCTAAGAAATGCTTGGCACGAAGACCTCATGTGGTTGCTTTGGGGCATCCCATCCTACTGCAAATGCTTTTCTGTGGAGATTATACAAGCTGTGTGCATGCAACAAAATGAAAGGGTCATGAATAGGTGCACCTTAAAGTTGCTAAATTCTCTCATAAGAAGAGAATGTATGTATGTACACTATATGGACAAAAGTATTGGGACACACCTGTTTTTCAGGGTTTGGGATAGGCCCCTTACTTCCAGTGATTGGCGATCTTAATGCTTCAGCATACCAAGACATTTTGGACAACACCATGCTTCCAACTTTGTGGACACAGTTTGGGGAAGAACCTTTTCTATTCTAGCATGACTGTGGCCCAGCGCACAAAGCAAGGTCCATAAAGACATGGTTGGATGGAAGAACTTGACTGGCCCGCACAGAGTCCTGACCTCAACCCCATCCAACATCTTTGGGATGAACAAAAACGGAGATTGTGAGCCAGGCCTTCTCGTCCCAACATCAGTGCCTGATCTCATAAACGCTCTAAAGAATGAACGGGCACAAATTTCCAAGTCTTTCAAGGAGAGAGGAAGCTGTTATAGCTGCAAGGGGAGCAACTCTGTATTAAAGTCTATGTATTTGAATGCAGTGTCATTAAAGTTGGTGTAAGGGTCAGGCATCCCAGTACCTATGTCCATATAGTGTATGTATGTATAAGACAGGTAAACGACATACACCTATATGAGCTCTGTTGAGGTATTCCATGAAGTGGACCGTTTAAGTAGCCAGACAACATAAGCCTAAGGTCAATAATGTGCAAAATAAACTGATATAAGAAATGCTCTGCCTGGTTTTGTACCTGCCCACGAAGTTCTCCAGCACGGAGCTTTTACCAGCACTCTGGCCACCGACCACGGCGATCTGAGGCAAGTCCAGACTGCAGCTCTGGCCGATGGCACTGAAAGCATCGTGGAGGCGGTTCACCAGCGGAATGAGCTCCTGCATGCCCCGGTTCCCCATGCTCCCGAGGAAGAGAAAGACCACCTGGGGGTTCTGGTCGAGACAGTTATGGTCCAACCACCGTTGTCTCCTTTTGCCAGACCATTCAAAGTTTGAACTGCAGACCAGAGAGACACTATCAGATAAGCAACGTTATAAACTTTGAGACCCAGCAGTTCAGACCTGGGGGTTTGATCCTTTTTCCGGAATTCTCCTTTGATTAGTCAGAGGTGTGTTTTGACAGGCTGGTCACTGATGTATTGGCCAGCTTTTTTAAATCACTGACTTGGCTTTAAATTCTTCAGTTGTGTCTCGGTAAGTAAGTGAGGTCCATTACACTAAATGAGTAAATTAATGAGCAGATGAACACCACTGAAATAGCATTTTGTGAGAGGTTTGCCCACCTCGTCCTCGTCGACAAATGTCTTCTTGTCGCTTCTACAGTCAGTTCACTTCAGCAGACCTACTTCTCGACACGCAGACCACAAAACGGTGGTCTCTTAACCACTTATCCTTCTTTCAGCAACATGAGGCATGAGGAACATACACACAGACGACCTCAGAGGAAGCTGCGGCCAGTGGAAGCGTCTTCTTCCACTCGTTTGGTCTGGTTCTCCTCAACTGAGCTCTCTGGCAGAACTTGTGTCCCACACTCTTCTGACAGCTAACGGCTCTCAGAGCGGCGGCGCATGCGCAAAAGCGATCCCGCGCCACTCCTCAGTGTAAATCCCAGCGGCAAATGTAGCGCAACTTACAGAAACAGGTTCAGAACTGCTGATTTTTACCCTTCAGCCAATCAGTAAATGTCCCAGGTGTTGGCTAAAACTCTGCTCCACTTTTCACAACAGTCGTGAGGAACGTACAGGATCTGCTTTCACTGTAGGCCACTGTAGAACGGCCCGATTCATCCAGTAAAAATAACACACTGGAGTTTATGGCATGCTGGAGTCCGGGTTGCCAAGTTGATACGCATAGCTGAAATATTACAAATGTTATTTTAAATAAGGCTTTAACAAAAAACAGATTTCGCTATTATAAATTATACATATATATTTACTATTCTGTTACTATTGTTGCTATTTTTAATTATTGTTGTCTAATAACGGTGTTGCTGTTATTAGATAATACACATAGCTAAAAGTTGCCAAGTTGTTACACATAGTTGAAATATTACAAATGTTATTTTCAGCAACTTTAACAAAAAGTAAGTTTTCTAACAACTGTTTTCACTATTGTGAATTACGCATTATGAATGTATTTACTATTATTGTTACAATTATCACTATTATTGTTATTGTCTAATAACAGTGTTAAAAAATCTATTAACTTAAATGAAAATGAGTTACTCTGGCACTGAAATATGACAAGGTGTTTAAAGTTGAAGTTTCTGCAAATTGCAAAGTAGTCACAAAGCACATTCATTGGGAACAAATTTTAAGTGATTTTTAAAAATAAATTCATTTTAATTACATAATTGTGACAGCAGTACTCAGTATTTATATTTTGACAGTGTTTTAACATTACAACACCACAGATTTAAATTATAAGACAGCACATTCTGAAGTGCAGAAAATGTTTCTTTACAGATGACTGTCCTAGTTTTGACCTGATTGATAATCTGATTTTGATTTTTGCAAGAAAAATGCTTTTAATATACCATTCACACAAAAACATACAGAATCATTCCCCCTATACAGCAAGATGTGTTTAAGCTACCCTCAGGTCCTTCAGCATTGCAGAAATGTCTATTTGAGGGCTGCAGGGGGCATTCTGACTGTTCTGCAGTGCCCCCTGTAGGCTTTTGGCAGCCTGTTGCAGATTCTGGGGGATGACAGAAGGTGTGTGACCTCCACCTCCACCTCGGGAACACAGCAGCACCTCATTGACCTCGCCTTCAATGGGACGAGATAACACACTCGGGAACACAGCCTGCACGCGCTCCATCGCTGACTGCCTCAGGGCTGAGTCACGACACACCAGATTCAACATAAACACTCCTGAGAAAATGGTAAAAAAATTAACAGAAAGATAGCACATGAGAGACAATTGGGTGATGATGACCATAATGATTGGTATGATGCACATAACAGCACTACTTCTGGCATCTGTGGACTACGGCATAAAACTCTTGGCATAAAATGTCTTAAATTACCAAGGCAACGCCACCTTACCACGAGGGGTTAACAGCTTGCTGACTTTCTCCAGCAGTGGCGTTTCCACAAAGGCAGGTGGAGGGCAGCTCATGCCCAGGGTGGGGTCTTTACTGTCAACGTCAAACATGATGACATCATAGGAATGTCCACCTATAAATAGGGTACAGGCAGAACAGTGGGAATGAGAAAAAGACGGAAGGGGCCATCTGAGAGTCCATGCAACATATGAAAAACATGTACCCTGCTGTTATCATTTAAATAAATGTTTGTTGCCACCATTTTAGGTTTACTTAGCCACATCCAGGCAGCAATCAGTACACTGTAAATTGATGTAGTCGTGTCCAACATACTATATGGTTTCTTAGTAGTTATATCTTAACAAGTCTTCTACTTACTAGCACAGCTTAATATTCATAGATAATTGCCCTCTGAAACAACCAATGTGAAGGGGCAACTCTGAACAACTCTCCGACTGCTGGATACTCGATCACATTAAGGAGATGGCTATTTTTAAAGGATAAATTCCAGAATGATTTATAGATAGTTCCATTGCCCAGAAGTGCTGTGGTGACTTCCGTCTGATGAATGCAATTAGTAATGAAAGCATGCAGTGAAAGTATTTAGGATCCAGTGGAAGGATTAATGTATCATTATGAGTTCCTCCTCACCCTGGGACACGTGTGTGTGAATGTGCTCCAGGCCGTCTCCCAGTGTGACTTTCAGTCTGTCGTCAGTCTGGAACCCAAACCAGGTTTGTGCCACGTCCAGCACAGCCGGGTCCAGCTCCACCACCTCCACTCGCGCACTGGGCACAAAGTCTCGCACAAACTGGGGCAATCCTCCACCGCCCAGCCCCACCACTAACACAGACACCGGCGCATCTGTTCAACGAAGGACAATTCAGATGACTTCAAGAAAATAAAAGGTAAATCATGTTCTTTCTGAAAGGAAACTGGAAAGGTCACATTTCTATGCATAAGACTTCAGAAGTGATTTAGATCTGCCAGTGTAGTTCAGTTACTACTTCATAGCCTCTGTTTTTTTTGTTGTTGTTGCTAGAACATTCCTTTAGAGAGAAATTTTGGGATTAATCTGGGAACGTAGACTTACTAAGGTTGTAACAAAGTTGGTGTGAAAGTTCTAAACCAATCCAATATCTTCTGAAGGCTCAAAGTAGGAGGCAATGGTGCACTCATCAGACAGACAATCAGGTGAGTGACCTGTCATTAGCCCATGGCTGTAACGTACAGTACTGTGCAAAAGTCTTAGGTGCCTTTGCAAACTGTTTAAAGCCATTTTTCTCAGTGTGTGCTAACATGTCTTTCTGGTAGCAAAGTTAACATTAGAATAAGTGCAAACAAACAAGAAAGCAGAAAAAAAAATCAAGATTTTCATTTAAAAAGTAGTTGATATTTTCTGAGCTGGTAAGGAGAACACAGGTTTGGTTCCAGATTTCTCCTCGGTTCCTCCAGCTGTTGTTTGGATTTGTGAAATTCCATCAGCAGCTCCTGATTTAATTTAATGAAGAACTGATCGAGTCAAACCAGGTTTCTGATGGTAACTATTAGTAATACTGAGCTTCCACAAGGAACACTTCGATACACTGTACATAAAATCAATATTCACTGTATTATGTTATTTGCATTTATTCTTTTTAGTTTCATTTAGTATATTTAGTAATATTAATGTGGAAAAAACACTCACTGCTCACCTAAACAGTTATTAAATATTATTTTTGTAGGTTCCTAGGACTTTTGGACAGTACTGTACATTAGCACGGCTGAAAAAGTCAATTAACAAAGTTTGCTTGTATTATTGATTGAACTCTGGGCATTAAAAACAGCACATGGATTAAAGGGATTTGGGCACATAAGGACAGGTTTTTGGGAATACTCTTTGAGCACCAAAGGTTTAACAAGTCCCCACCAGATATGTATTTGTTTTACATCACGTCTAGCAAGACAAATGTTTCACATTGTGGGTGCCTACCCTTATTTTTGATGGCCTCTGTTCCTAGCAAAGCAAGGCCTGCAACCATCACCTCATGGTGAGTACAACAGAGAAATCCTCGGTCTACAGTGCGGCCTTTGCCAACAGAAGCTGGAGCATCAGTAGTAGAGGGTTTTGATTTCTTCTTGCTCTTCTTTTTATGAGCAGAAGAGGCTGGGAAATCAGGAAAATGAAATTCAGCCAAAAGCAGAAACTCAAACAAGTGTCTACATTCAAACACCTTACATACATAACTGGTTACATACATTCTCTGATTCAGCAAAATATGTACATACATTACTCTCCTCCTACATTGGTTACGAGTGACTCACACGTGGTGGCGGATCGTAGGCGGCTTTCAGATTGCACTAGCTGAGTGTTATTCATGAAGACCAATCTGCGGTAAAGGTGACCGTCCTCTCCTCGTACGTCCTCCACGGAGTACTCCCCTGTTAAATCACTTACCCCTCGGCCTACCACCTCCCTCCAGCCCAGGTCACCCCCTACTGACAAGAAGGGAACCTAAACCACAACACGGCATCAAGGTAAAAAGAAAATCAGGGAAACATACAGCAATCACAGAAGTTACATTCTTACATCTCACAGTACAACCAACATCTCGCAGATGACCACACACACACACAAGCAAACACACACATCCACACACTGAGGACCGATGAGTGCAATGGTTCTTTCTTGTGTAATATTTCTCGTACAACATGTGCAATATATTCACATACATACACACCAACTTATATATTTGAATACTATTTGTATAGTGTACGTTTTTTATATTATACTGTTGTGTTGTATAGCTTTTATTCTATTGGTTATGCTGCTTCTGCTTTCTTCTTTTGTACTGTCCACTTTGCTGCTGTAGCGATGTGAATAAGGGTTCTCTCATCTTATCTTATAACCCAATTTATTTTTCCACAGATAGGATGTGGTACGGTAGGCAAAACAGGACAGAATTCAGATATTCTCTAGTACACTTTAATAGACTGTCTTCTTCCTTTTTACAAAAGGTAAAACTAAATATACACAATCTTTTAAAAGGAGTCTTTATAAAACCATGTGAAAAAAAATTTATCAACATCTTTCTTCAAAACTTAATAAAGATCCCGTGCTTTTACCTGCTGATTGGCCGGCATTCCAGGGGGTGCCAGTTCCATCACCATGGGAGAGAGTTCAGACTGGACTGCTTGCATGTCTTCATACTCTTGGTCTCGGTGCATTGCAACAATGATCAACCGTCGAAATTTAGCACTGGAAGCTAGCTGTGCACGACCCTCAGCAGAGCCATACAACCAATCAGATTCACGGCCTTGAGGAACTAAAGTTGAAAATCAAACAAGTTGTTAGATTAGACATCTTTGAGGTGCAGAGTTTGCTTCTTCGGTTTTGCATGGGAGTTATAAGACTAATTTAGCCAATAAGTACAGAACAAGGGTTCAGCTCATTGCTAATACCACTAGTACTAGCGATCATTGTTACAAGAAAATAAAAAACATTAAGTAAAGATGGGGAGGGAGTTATTGAGGAGAAAAGAAATGTCTTAGTATCTTCTCTTAATATTGCAGAAGAGTTTCCATTGTAATATTAATGTATCTGTAAGTCTTCTTACTCAACAAAAAGCAATTTTACAAAGTTTTAGTTGGAGGAACTTGATGTAGCAACTTCGAAGTAATATCTGCTGGATGCCAATAGAACCTATAACAAGTGTTTGTCTCTAATCAGTACAAATGTTGAAACATGTCTAAAACAGAAAAGAGCCACCTACGTCTGATCGTATTATGTCTTCATTTAAATTTTAAAAGATTGTTCCAGACTTCTAGTAGTATTCTGTGTTTTCCACACGCTAGTCCAGTCCTCATTTTCTTAACAATGAATTCCTTTTTCCTTGTTTTTAAAAAACACTACATCTCAAGAAGTATCCAGACATCCCTTCTAATTAGTGAATTTATAGTGTATAATGTCCAAAGACAAGGGCTGCCAAAAGGACCACTCTGGAGCTGACTATCGTGGGATAACTATTTGGGATTAGTTGGAGTGGCATTTTTGATCCAGAACTAATCATTCAATGTCAGTACCTGAACTTAGTACCGAACTCACTAATGCTCTTGCTTCTCAGTGCATTAGTCTCACCAAATCCGCACAGCATTGTTCCAACTTTGAGAGTAAAGCCTTCCTAAAAGCTGTTACTGCATCAACAGGATTGACTAATTCTTTATTAATAATTTTGATTCCAGAGGATAGGTTGAATGAGCAGATGTCTAAAAAAGTGTCTATTGTCGAATGATTTTTAGATGTTTGTATTTCTGTGTAAAGCCTTGATAGACTTTTAAAATATTAATCTTATGGAGATCAACAAATTTACTAATTACAGTGGGGTCTTTTAAGATCCCTCTTTGATTTCTTTTCATAGTAACGCCAAACTTGTAGACATCTATAAAATTCCTAGTTTTTAAGGCTAAATGTGTCTGACAATTGAAACATTCCTAGCCAACCTTTTGACACAATGCAACAGTACAGCATTGCTCTCCTAGAAGCCCGTCTCAAAACCTTATTTCCCTCTTGTTCATTTTTATGAACACATAGTATGCCATACAGTATCAGAAACCAAGTCTGTTGGATATTACTTAACAACTGGACACCGAAGCATGTGTGTGATGACATGCATGTGAGTCACGCAGCTTGCATGATGCAGTGGGGAGGTATAAGCTTTCATTACTAGTTAGCTGCATTATCCTTGTAGATCCAGTGCAAACTAAAGAAACTACACAAAACAGGTCTGGACTGATCGATTATATTTGGGGGCAGAACTATTATTTTAAGAGAGTGATAAAATTGTTTTAAACAGTGAGAAAACATAAATAGAACCTACTAAGCCCTTACCAATAAAAATGGCAAAGTGGTTGGCACGGGGCACCTTGGTAGAAGGCAGACTGTCTTGGACTGTGAGTGTGTAGCGGGGACGACCCGTGGCTGCGTGGCACAGTGTGAGGGAAGGTGTACTAGCCTTGTCTGTGCCACTTCTCAGTTTCTGGAGCATAAGAGCATAAGCCTGGCGCTCCTTTACTGCATCCAGCAGCTCCGACACTGATGACAACCTGCAAGGGGCCCCATCCTCTCCCTGGCACAACTCCAACACTGCAAAGGGAGGCGGCTGACGGAACTTTGTGCAGATTAGAATAAAAACAGGCAGAGCAAAAGAAGATTCTGAGTCCTGGCTTTGCTGGCTCAGACAATGGATCCGTATGGCCCAGCCAGCCTCAGCAAAGTGCTCCACAGCCAGTTTTATCACATGCTCCTGGGCTAGAGTCACACACACATAGCGGCCTCCCACAGCCAGAACCCTGGTCACCTCGGCCAGCATCCGACCCGCCAAGGCCCCCTCTTCCTCAGAGGCCATGGCATCAAGAGTGCCCTTATCCAGAGCGGCCTGGTAGCTGGCACTCTCGTAACCTGTCTGAGTGGCATCCACCCGCTCGAAGATGAGGTCAGGTCGACGCTGGGCATTCCGTTGGTTCATGTGAGACACCACCGTCTCGCTGATATCAATGTTGGTTAAGTGACGGTAGCCGACATCATATAGTTGTTCACTCAGCTCAGAGTTGCCGCAACCCACCACTAAAACCTGAGAGAGGGCATACAGGAACTGATTAGACACATTTACACAAATCATATGGATGTTGTGCTACATGCCATGCTTAATGTCTGTTTGGATATATCCTTCAACAGCAAAAGTCCTCATTTCTCAATAACACTTAGTTTCCATACACATACAGAGTTAAGGGCAGTTAGAACATTTATGCAATGCAGTTAGTGGTTCCCAGCCCAACTGGGAGCAGGAGAAATCAAGGGGATGCTTCACAAAACAGGATTTCTCAGTTAGCCAGAGCACCTAAGCCCAAAGTTGAGGACTGTCCAACAGCAATGGTGTTTGTTTACTGGCAACACGCTAGACTTTGGGATTACGTTATCTGGCTAAACTGAGAAATCTTGCCTTGTGAAATCCTGGGGTGATCCCTATGCCCAACACACTTGTTCCATCTCCATCAGCTCATTAACAAGTCATTAGGAGATGTAGTGCGTGTGTTATAGCAGGACAAAAAAATAATATTAATAATAACAACAAGCAGTGCTTTGGTACGTGTGGGGGGGGGGCGGGGTCGGGTGTGGGGATTCCAGGACTAGGATTGAGAACCTGTGCAGTGTGTTATGGTTCATAACTACAGATATCTAACAAGACAAGTCAAGTCAAGAAGTTTTTATTGTCATTTCAACCATATACACACAGTACACAGTGAAACAACGTCCCTCCAGGACCCTGGTGTAACACAAGAACAGAACAGAAACAACACAAGACCACAAGTGCAGACAGGATGAAAAAGAGTGCAAAAAGAAAACACAAAAGCAACAACACAACTGGACAAGACAACATTTAGTACAGAGTGGTACAGTCTATGTGAGGTCATAAGAACATCACTCAGGTTACTACAACAGCCACTGAACTGAAAGGGGTCAGTGTAGATTGACTGTGTGGAAGAACTTTTATTATTATTATTATTACCTTCTCCCTGGGCTTGATGTATTTGTGCAGCACGCCACAGAGTGCGTTGTAGTCCCCATACCACTCGAAAGCCTTTTCTCCCCGTTTACGGAAAAAACGTTCCCAGTAATCAACCGAGCTGAACTCCTCTGCGGTTCTGGGTAACAGACTCATCCTCTCTGTTCTTTAAACCTTCCTGTTCTCTCTCGAATTATTTACAGCGAGCAAATTCCATACTGCAGGCTCTGCTGGAGAACAGGCATGTGCTTCTCCCACAGACAACAATTCCACAGTTAATCAACCAGATTACAACTGCTGAGCCAATATTAAGCATGCGATCCTATTATTAATGTTACTTGAGCTATAAATAAAAAAAAAACGAAAAGTATCCATTCATAAACAAGAGCAAAAGTGCTCTTCTCTCCCACATGTGCCGTGTATCCACTCGGACGCATCTCAGAGACGGACGGAGCGATGTGTAGAGCGAGAGGTGATTGGACAGTCTGAGAGGGCCGAATGTTTAATCTGTTCGTTGATTGGTGGAAAGTTTGGGAGGATTAACGTGATTGGTTGTTTTTGTGCCGGTCCGTCTAGAGAGACAAGGTCGGGAAGAAAGCATGGCAGGACCGGTTGGGAGATCCGTGGTGTTTGTAACTGGAAACGCGAAAAAATTAGAAGAGGTGAGAGCATGGATTAAAATTAGTGTTTCGGGTGACTTCTACTGAAATAAAGAACAGTGCAAAGAGAGCGAATTACATGTATGTATGGCATATGAATGGTATCTGTTGCCTTATAGGACCGATTCTGCAGACAGTGAGTGTGTGTGTGTGTGTGAGAGAGAGAGAGTGTGTGTGTGTGTGTGTGTGTGTGTGTGTGTGAGTGAGTGCGTGAGTGAATGAATGAATGAATGAGTGAGTGAGTGTGTGTGTCTGTGTGTGTTAGTGTGTGCTGATGATCCGCCTTTTGCATTCGCTTACATCACGGGTCATCTATTGGCCTGTGGTCAAATACACAATATGGACAAATGTATTGGGACACACCTTTTTTCAGCGTTTTTCCATATTTAAGTTTGTGTTTGAATGCAATGTCATTAAAGTCTATTGGTGTAATGGTCAGGCGTCCCAATACTTTTGTCCATATAGTGTATTTTCCATTGGCCCAATTTTTTTTATTTTCTTGTGTGTGTTTTCTTGGTACATCATGCCTTCATGTATTAATAATAAATTAATATGAATAGTTATTGTACTAATAAAACATTCATATTTCTCTGACTTTATCATCATTTTGGACTCCCATTATAACACAGTGCACAGCACTATAACAAAAGTCCACTCGCCTTGGTTTACTACCTCTATACCAGGTGTGCCCAGACCTTTTTCTTGGGGGCCGAAGTGCAAAGTTTGGCGTGGGCCAAGGGCTGAAAAGACAAAACGGTATGCACATAAAGAAGATAGGAAGGGTCACAATCAGTTTTTTTAAAGCAGTCCAAGCACAGCTTTGGAATATGGAAGAATAATGATAGTTGAGATAATTAACACATTTAACACATATACATCAAGCTAATTGTAATTTGCTCACAGCAAAGGGTTTTTTGAAGGTTTCCACCAAACATAAAAAAATATTAATACAATGAATGAATACTGGTACTCTGACAAACCCGACATACCTTGTTTTGTCAGTTTACTTTCTTCTGTTTTATCCCCTTAAAATAACACCAGTAGTACAGACAGAAGCCACTTTTCCAGAAATATAAGTTACTAGAAACCATGTGTAAAGAGCATAAAATAGAATAAAAAAAACTAGAAAAATCAACACTTGAACACTGTTAATTTACTGGCAATATATTGTGGATCTATCTATCAAATATATTACAAAATCAAAATATCGCATAGGCTAAAAAATGATTATTTTCTTAGTATGAACCACTATCCATTGTGTCAATTCACCGCCCAGTGGTAAATTTAAAGTAATTTGCACATGAATGTGCATGTTTAAAACTGCTGGCCCCAAAATGACTTAATCCCCTTCCAGCTGCTCAAGCATATATTTGATCATCATTAGCCAACAGTCTTTGTGATGTGCATAGTATAGTATTTATTATCTGTACAGTACACAGTACAAGTTCTTTCCTGTATATGCTTTCCTTTATTCTGTCTGAACAGGTTGTCCAGATCCTCGGTGACAAATTTCCCTACAAACTTATTTCCAAGAAGATAGACTGTGAGTACGGACTCCAAATGTCCATATGTATAATGTATAATGTTTTTAGTCCTTGTGTGTTTAGTTTGATGAAATTGTTTAATTCCCAGTGCCTGAATACCAAGGAGAACCAGACGAGATCTCGATACAGAAGTGTCAGGAGGCGGCAAGACAGGTTTGACCAGTACAGTTGACTTCAATATACTGTCTGCACTGGAATGCATTTCCAACCTTCTGCGTTTCTTGTAAAGGTAGATGGACCGGTGATCGTAGAAGACACCTGCCTGTGTTTTAGGGCACTCGGAGGTCTACCGGGACCGTACATGTAAGCAAGTTCAAATTTATTTATGTAGTGCATTATCATACACAAAAGGTCATTCAGTGTGCTTTTTCAGAAATAGAATACAAAATAAAATTAAATAGAATAAAATAATTGAAGAAATAAAAGAGTACATAAAAGAAAATTGAAAGTGCAATGGAAGTGCAGATATTTAAAAGAAGGCGGAGGAGAATAGTGCGGTTTCAACAGCTTTTTAAAGCTACAGTTGGTGCAAATCTGATACTGATGGGCAGTTTGTTCCAGCAGTTGAGCTGCATATTGACTAAATACCATTTCATCATGGTTCCTTTCAACTCTTTTCACTACCAGCTGACCAGCTCCTGTAGATCTAAAAGACCTACCCAGAATATACACTACCAGTCGAAAGTTTGGACACACCTTCTCATTCAATGTTTTTTCTTTGTTTTTATTATTTTATACATTGTAGATTAATATTGAAA
>JBBPCZ010000163.1:11048437-11062670 GCA_037974445.1 Brycinus macrolepidotus | reverse complement strand
GATCTTTAAGTCCATCTCATGAAAAATGGGAGCAAAAACAAAAGTGTTGCGTTTATATTTTTGTTGAGTGTACATTATAGTGTTGTATAACATAATTGGCTTGAAATATATATTGAAGTGCACAAATATGCAACAGACGTCATATGTCAAATTGTATCAACATGGTTCATTTAGTAGCACACAAACAGATCTTTTTGCAACCTGTGTAGTGTGTGATTCAAAAATTACAAGAGCAATTTCCATAAAGAATGTGTGCAAAAGGCTATGCATGTACGCATTAGCAGCACACATTGGTACCTAATGAATTCCTTGATACTATTTAGGGCTGCATTGTGGAGCCCAGGGGCCCCAGGGACTTTGGATGGGATCCCTGCTTCCAGCCTGATGGTTATGATAAAACGTAAGTGAAAGAGTTCTTGTATTTCAGCGATTCACCACAAGATGGCAGCTTTAACCAAGACTGAGTCAGAACGTCCCTCCTTTTTCCAATCTGATCACATTATTCAAAGAGCAAATTTCTGCTCATTTAGAATACAGTTGCATAGTGTTGAGTAAGATGTACAGAAGGGTTATTAGTCTTTGAAAGGTTTTGCAAGAACCAAATTACGCTACTAGATTTGTATGGATGCTGTAAAACCTCATTCCAACCTCCAGTGAAATATGTCAACATATAAAACAGCCACTCGTAATTTAGGATTTGTCTATCCCTGTATAGCTGTAGCAGCAAAGTGAACATTTAGGTCAGATTTTAGATATTTCTGTTAAGCCTCCTCACAGTTATTATAGCAGTAACCCGGGACTTCACTAGGACGTTCATTATTCTAATTAGCTGTGGTCAGTGATGACCATGCGTAATAATAAACTGGAATACAGGAGATTTTTGGAATTGTAAATCATCTGGTTTTTGTTGTTCTTGAAAAAGCTTTTCAAAATGTATGTTGGAAATATTGCTGGAAGTGTTCTTTCTGGAGGTGGGCCACAATAGAGCCCATCAATGGATTGTTATCCTGTTGAATTATATTCTATTCCTACTAAGTTTTCTCTCTCCCTTTCTACTGCTTGGTCTGTGTAGATATGCAGAGCTCCCAAAAGAAGTGAAGAACAAAATCTCACACCGGTATCGTGCTCTGGCAGCCATGTCGGAACACTTCTCCCAGCTGAACGACACACCAGAGACCAAACGGCCCAAACAAAGCAACTAATCGCGCCATCACTAGGATGAGCAGCTAGATCTCAGTCTGTCCAGTCAATATCCAGGCTTTTGGCCAGCTGTATGTACCTCGATGGTCAGTATACATGCTATTTGTAAACGGTTTCAATCGTCCACTCTCTTGTGTAATAAAATATTTACTATAAAAGATCATTGTCTGGTTATTGTTCTAGATGCATCTTCTTGCATAAAAAGGAATTGTTTCCTCCAACTGCGTTCAGTTGCTCAGTAATCTAAAACGGACTTGTTTATATGGTTTCTGTGACTTGCATGGGCCTCTGGTCAAAGGGGGTGAAACTGACTACTTTGTAAAATATCCATTCTTTCAGTTGTTTAACAGTAATACCAGAGATATTTGCCATTTTAAGAATATCCTTGGTTAGCAAAGCCCGTTTTGTTTAATCTTTTTTTTTTCCTCTGGAAAAAATACTTCTTTATGAAATACTGGAGTGGGATTTTACTCCAGATTCAATATGGACTATAAACCTGCATTTGAAACTATATTAACATCTTTAAAATTTAATATAGTTGTGAATTTTCCCTCTAAACAGTATGTAAATAAAGAAGATAGGAAGGGTCGCAATATAATAATATAGCTATAAATTTCCCCTCTGTTTTGATTGGCCTATGCCTTTCATAGCTAAATTTTCCATCCTACAGTCTGATTGGCTGGTTGATTTCTGTTTCCTGCACTCTAACTGGCTACTTGATTTGACCCCTCTTTTCAAGTTGTTTGCAAGTTGAGTTATCAATCCTGCCCAACGATTTTTATTACTACCGCAATGTCATTTCTTGCTTTCCTACCACTATGAATAATAGTAACTAAATACTGTGCATATCATGGCTGATCACCTACATTTTGGGTAATGGGAAAAGTGTGTAAACTAGTTTTTTTTTCAGAGAGGTCAGGGTGTTCTTAATGTACACTCATTTTGTTTGGTTTAGGCTGTCCTGAGAAATCACGCTTTATTAAATACCCCTTTAGTCAGCACAGCAAGTGGCTGATGACAGAGCAGCGCTGAGGATGGATGCCGGTGGGCCTCAGCCCTATAAATCTACACCCTGCTCCTGTGACAGCTGCTGTTTGTTCATAGGGCCCCAGCTCAGGAGAATGAGGCTGGCTATTACAATCACATCATCCACTGCTTGTGTTCCTCATTACAGATGGCATTCGGTGAATGTTTTCACTTCTGTTTCTCACATTCGCACTTTTTCTTTTCCCTGCTCTTCCCTCCCTGTGCTTCCCTAGTGACAACGAGACTTACTGTGGCAATGAAGATAAACAGGTTCGGCTAATTCACAAAGCAGTAGGGCTGATTCATTCTCATCGGAGGGGAGATATCAAAAACAGTCATGTATGAAGAAGGCGCCTAATGCTCACATTATGATCACTGGGATTTGCAATGGCGAGAAGTCAAGATGCTTCTAAGAAATTTTTACATGTTCTTAACAGTCACATTTCAATGAATTCCCTCACGTATTGTTGCATGTGATATTGTTATCCAGTATTTTTGCTGGATTCAGATCTTTTGACTGTAGCGTATGCTTAGGGCCAAGCACAGATTACTCTCCACACTAAAGTGTATTCTGTGACATTACACACAGTGCATGCTCTTAAATGTAAATCCACTATCCAGAGGGGAACTCCAAACCTCTTCTGAGAAGGCCTAATGATTTCTGAAAACTAAAACATTTTGGGGGTCTAAGTTTTAGTTCATTTTCATTAAGTATAATTAAAGTTGTATTTAAAATGAATGCAAGTTTCCATTACACCTCTTACTAAATTATCAGAATCAGAAAACTTTATTGATCCCAGAGGAAACTGCTTATGTTAACAACTGCACAGACACACAGAGACAAGAACATAAAGGGTCTAAATAATAAAAATCAAGTTTTGGTTGGAAACAAGAGGGTTAAATTCTTAAAACATCCAATGGAAAATTATCCAAGCAAGTTTTTTTTCTCTGTGGCATCTGGGTTGATAGCTAAGCAACCTCTCCCATTACTTAGACAAGCCCTGAGCATCTATCAGATGGTAAAGGTAAAGGTAAAGCACTCTTAACTGAAGGACTAACTCTAGAATTGCAACATATTAATTTATGGCCCAAATTGAAGACCTAACTCTTAAGAGTCATGGTTCATTGCCACTGTCCAAACAGTGTCTCTAAAGCTAATGTTCTCAGGCAGCTGCCCTGGTAGCCATTAGACTTGAATTTCAGTTAGCCTGTCGCTGATAAAACCATACTCAAGGTTTGTGCAGACAAATCCAGCAGCCCTAAACAAATATGGCATGGAAATGGCAGGCACTTGCTACAACGATTAAGAGACCCTGGCCTGTATGATCTGCACTTCCAGTCAGAGTCATGAGTCTTTACTCTAGAGAGGCCATCCTGCCAGAGGCCACTTCCAAGCCCAGCATTTGGTGTGAGCTTCAATGTTTTCAACATTGTAAGCCTCATGTTAAAGGCATTCTTCAGTTTTAACAACTGTTTCAGGGACCAGATATGAAAACGATGCCATTACCTTGCTGCAAAACTTTATGGAGCTGTAAAACAAACCTTTTAGGAGTTACTAGCCACCTCAATGATGAGTGAGACGGAGATAGATCGAAAAGTGTCTGCGTGCTGGGCATGTTTCAGCCCAGAGAATTATTTTGAAAGCATGGTTATAGGCTTCTGAAACCCTTCACCTCCTTATGGTCGGTGAGCAGGGAACGCGAAAGATGGTGTTTGGTAAAAGTCCCATGGAAGAAAAGTATTTGAAAATAACTACCTCAGGTCTGCATTCCTGCATTCATTATTGGACCGAGACACAAACAACAACAGACATTAGACAATGGCTCTGGGGCAAATGCCCAGGGAAAGAATTCCCAGCATTTAAGAGCTCCCGTGTACTGTCCCTTTCAGATCCACATCAAAACACGCGACGTCTCTCTGTCCCGTTTCCTGCTGGGCTTATGAGCAAGGGCTCCTCCACTTCCCGAAAGAATGGCATCTCGATATCCCTCAAATTAAACACAACAACATTCCTCGCCACTTAATCCTGGGGAAATGGGGCTGCTCCCGGGTACATAAACATGTTGTTGTTATACGTCTGTCTGGCCTGTAAGGTTGATGATGGGAAAACATCCAGTCAATTGACATAACCAGTGTTTTCAGACATCCATTAGACATGTACCTGTAGGAGCAGCATGTCAAGCTACCATTTATACCTGCCACTCTTTCAGGTATTTTTAAAGTTAGGATTGTAGTGAGCATTCGGTTTAGATTTAGTTTAGTAACAGTTATAGTGCATGTACAAGCTTTGACAATGGCTCATCAAAATAAAGTACTTCCTAAGATTTCATTCGTTAGTACTCATCAGTGTGTCAGCAAAGAAAACACCAAAATTTGTTAATGTCTGTCATACAGTAGTATCTCATATTAGAGAAACTATTTGAGGCATGCCAGAACCTGCTGGCCACCTGTCAGGTTGCATTCATATAACTTTGCTGGCACACACTGTGCACTCTGCACTGCCACAGACAATAAACCTGTGAATTTAAGAGTGCTTTTAAAAACCCAGAAACTCATCAAAGGCAGGTACTGTAAGTGATTTCACAGGTGAAATAGGCATGCATAATCACCTAAGCCTGTCTGTCTGCAATAGGGTCCTAAACTGCACTCTCACTCAGCAAGGAGTCCAATATAGACCCGGAATCCAGTTTAAAAGGCCGTAATTCTCTAACACAAACACATCAGAACAGTCTGTAGGAACACCTGGCCCTACAGTGCTCTGTTATGCAGCCTCTGTGGCTCTATGCAGCCCCTATGGTTCTATGGCTCAGGTTGAGGAAATCTCTTAATTGCTAAGTTGATTGCACAGGAGGCTCAGGGTAAGGTTTTTGTCTGACTTTGGTCATGATTTTCTTTCACAAAGTTTTACGATTAGTTATAACTCTTCACAAGAAACGATGTGCAGATTTGCATTGCGGGAAGCGGCCCATCCTCTAAAGCAGCTGGTCAGCATCTGTTTGGCCCTTTTTCCCTTCTCGTGCTGAGTAGGAGAAGCTCTGCAAGGTGACCTCTGCTAGTCACATTTCCTGTCCTGTTTACGATGCAAATCTTATGGAAATGAAAGTGATATAGTCGTGCTGGTTTGTTAAAGAGCAGGGTTTGGATGTGGCAGTGTCAACAACAACAACATATAAAAAAGAAACAGTATGATATATTAAATATCAATGCTTATTTATTAACTATTTTAAATTGGAGCACAATATGTGGCAACATACTAGTTTGATGGACTTTGAGCTGTTTGCAAACACTGAAGTTCTGGTGTACGGAGTTTGGGCATGCATTTGTTTTGTTATATACATGGGCATTGCATAGTGACCCACTTTCAAAAATTATCAAAGGTGTGATATATTTACTTTTATGAGGATCCTGCAGTGCATTTACCAAAAAGTGGCCAGATTTTTGGAAAGATTAAAAAGGAATTTCATAGCTTTTTGCATATTTCAATTGTTCAGCTATAAATAAAGTCATTCAGAGTGGTTTGATATATAATACTCTGTTCTAGAGAAACTTGTTCAGAATTGTTTACAGTGATGGTGATTGAAAGCAGGCATCCAAAGCATTCATTGCCTCCTTATACAGAAGTACTTACACAGAGGTATGTCTGATGCTTGAGACGTTGTTTTACAAACATTTTGGCCTGAAGCATATTTTAAAATCTGTTCCTGGCGGAAGGGTACATGCAGGACTTTAGAAGGCAAAGTATTACCCAATTATTTTTTTTTCATAACCTGCTAAATAAAAACTCATGTAGGTAGGTTATTTTGGATAGAAAAGACAGTCCAAAATGTATTATAAACGTATCCTTAATGCACCACTTTTTATGTATTGTAATGGAATACATTCCTCAATACATTCAAGTCCTTTGAACAAAATGCACTGTATGCCCATACGTTTGTACATCATCCACTATTTCTTCTGTAATCAATAGAGAGTTTATCACCCCTTTTTTGGTGTAACTGCCTCTGCTACTCTAGGAAGGTTTTACACTAGATGTTGAATCTATACTGTGAGGATTTGATTGCTTTCAGTTGCAAGAGCATTAGTGAGGTCAGGTACTGATGTTGGATTATTTGCTCTGGGTCACTAATACCATTCCAGCTCATCCCCATTGGATTGTGCTCCATCCCTCCAGAGAATAGAGTAATATTGCTCTACAGCCCAGTGCTGTTGGGTTTACACTTCTAGGAGATGTTTGTCACTGGGCATGGTGACCTTAGGCTGATGTGCAGCTGCTCCAGAGCCTCCCCTTTAATGATTATTGTTTTCTATGGAGATCATACAAGCTGTGTGTGTGCAGCTGAGCGCATGTGTCAGCAATGGGTGCACTTTAAAGTCATTATAAATCGGAAATCATAACACGTATGCCTTTTATATTGTCACATATTTCCAAGTGAAATGCAGTTTTATATTATTGGTAGGGAGGGTGAATATAAGGTTGCCTATTAAAGTATTATACCCTGTAAAACAATTTATTTATTAAAAGTAATGTCTATAAACATTTGTGTATATAGTGGACATTAGGATGTCCAGAGTCTATCAGTTTCAGTGCTGGTTTATAGAATATTTGTGAAAATATACGAGGCAGCAGAGGTGTGTTACTGCAGTGGAGGACTGACCTTTAATGACTGAAGGTCAGGAGGAATTGTCTTTCTCAACTGCTTGAACCATCTAATGCACAGATGCCACTTCTCAGAGGACAAAAGACCAAATCACTTGTTTGTTCTGACTGGAAAGATCACTGCTTCAAGCAGGCTTCTCCTCCTCTCCTTCCCTTTTCCGTTCCTTTGTTTACCCACACAAATAGCAGAGAGGTGTGATGTCATGCATGGCAGCTACATGACCGTAAATAAGCAGTTAATCAGGAACGAAATGTAAAATAACTGGTTCCTGATGAGCTTTATTTGTTACTTCCATCTGATTCCAAAGTCATACTAAATAGCAGTCATTAGAAATTAGCCGGTGTTCCAGTACAAAGTGAATTTCATCACTGACTGATTGGTTCAGCTCTTGGTTCAGTGGACAGGTGATCCAACAGTTGGCCTGAGGGGCAGGATTGAAAGAGAAATGAGAAGACCGGGAAGAGTTATTCATCAGGTTTTCAGCAATGGAAAACATCTGTTCCCTAAACACTGCTTTATAATGTAATTTGATTTCTCACCATATCCATGCATGGCTTCCGGTAACAGCGTGCTTAACTATGTGGATCTGCATGCAGATTCCTGAGTGAAATATCCGTGCAGAAAAATTGTTTGTTTTATTTTCATTGGAGCTTAAAGACATATTTGCTGCACGCCACAGAATTTTACTGAACATTTTCCAATAGTCTGTGATTCAAAAGGATGAAGTTCACTCTTTTTTTTTTGTTTTATTCCAGCACCATTTTGCCTAATTAATGCAAGGCACATTAATTAGTATTAATACGATTAAACAGTCTTCAAAAGGTTTGCATAATCTTCCATTAGGCATAGGTACCCCAGTGCAGGGTATTCTCTGGAGTGATGGATCTTCATCAAATATATTTGGGATGAGCAAGAGCGTAATTCGTGATTAATTTGTGATCCAACATCAGTATCTGACCTCATTAATGCTCTTGCTGCTGAATGCAGTCAACTCCTCTAATCAAGGTTCCAACACTCAGTGTAAAACCTACCCAGAAGTGTAAAAGCTGTTAATACCTTTTATTCCAGAAGAAACACTGGGTGAGCAGGTGTCTACAAACTTTCGGACATTTCAATGCAACTGTATGGTTTCTCGGTATGGTTTAATTTCTGTGTTTTATCTGATTCCTGTGGTAGTGGTAGTATAGTTCATTTTCATTTCTGAGTAAATAAATCAGTGCCGAGTGTTGTTAGAGAGTGTATTCTGTTGTGTGTGTGTGCGTGTGTTTGTGTGAGTGTGTGTGTGTGTGTGTGCGCATGCCTGTGATGAATGATCTTGTATTTTCTTTTGCTGATGCTCTGGGGGTTTTAAGAGGCAGTGCAGGCACATCTGGGACTCATCAGTCACGGGTTTGGGCATTTTTCTTCTGGCCATGCATCCCCCGCTCCTGTCGTTTATAACCCTGCAATACAGTCCTCAAATCTCACCACCAGTTACCTCATATCCCCTAATACAGTTACCTTAAACTTCCCTATCCTGTCTCTCTTAAACAACAGTCTTTTCCTTAGCCGGACAAATGTCCAACTTGAGATGCTCAAAATCCTTCAGCTAGGCTGTCCCTCTCCACTCCGGTTCAAGCTCTCTGAACTTTGGGAAGTCTGTTTACATAATCAGAGAACACAATTTAGCACCAATCGACTAACTTACTACAACAGATGTACAGAGATACTTTGGCTTGTATATGTACCTGCAAATGCACTTTATGACCAAGGGTTTGCAGCCTTTCTTCTGAATTAAAGGGTATTGATAGTGGGTGTTTCCCCACTTTGCTGCGCTAACAGCTTCTACTCGTCTGAGAAGGCTTTACCCTAGAGGTCAGCTACTGATGTCAGATGATTAGGATCACGAACACCACTACAACTCATCCTAATGGAATTAAATGAAGCTCCATCACTCCAGAGGTCATAGGTTCACTTGCTCCACAACCTAAAATGTTGTGCTCTTCTAGTCAAAGCCTGGAATTGGGCATGGTGACTCATGTAGTGCTCCAATGCTTTTCTAAGTGATGCGGGCACTTTAAAGTAGCACAGTGTCTGGATACTTTTGGACATATAGTGAAGTACAAACACGCTACCTGTCAAATGTTTTTGTGCACACTCACTGAATATTTACTAAAAATACACTCAATATTCTGTGCCTAACCCAAAAAATTTACAGCACGTCCACCATTTGAGTACCCTCATTAGCCAGAAAATATTATTTTTTATTAATCACTACTGACCTGTGAAAAGCCACCCAATATAACAGTAATTATAATGTGGATCACCAACTGTTTGATATTTAAGGAGCTATTAAGTGACAGCCAATGGGATGAAACAGTTAACTAGTGCGTTTAAAGTTGAAGGACTCTGCATCACCAAACAACCAGTTAACAGGATGTCAGACATGCACTGTTGCATATTCTTTCTTCTTATAAAGGAAACTTGTTTTATATACATATTATAAACATACTTTCATTGATAGTTGCTCACACAACAATGCTCAACAAGAATAAAAATATGCAGTTTATGAAATAAAGGGATAAGTGGTAAAATCCTGGGGTGTATAACTATGAAGTGTAAACTCAGACAGCTTAAATGAATGCATCTCTTTAATTAATAATTTTTATGTTAGCCTGTAATTTAACGATTCGACGTTGGAATCATTCAATAAGCAGGAAAAGCACAAGAAGGAGCAGAAGACAGGAAACTATCTAAAAAGGCTCCAGACACTTCTGTATCTTAGCTACCTTGACTCACAACCTAAAGTGGTCCTAAAAGGAGCTTTAGATTAATGTGTCCGTAATTGGGAAAAAAAAACTTTTAAATGAACATAGCAGTGTTGTTATTCTATGCCATTTTAGACCATTTCTGTTGGTCCTTTCTTCAGTATAAAATGACAGTTGGCATTCTCAAATCAATAAGAAACAATGCAGAATTTCAGCAGTGGACCTGGTCTTCTCACAAAGCTTCACTAAAGGTCTTGCCATTATTTCCATCTATCTCAGTGTAGTCTCACAGGAATGACCAGGTGACATTACTGACAGGCCTCAAACTAAAGGCTTCCTGTTTATGCTGAAAAGGTCACAGTAATTTATACTCATCTCATTTTTGACTATCTATCTTCCCCATCAACAAGGCTTTGAAGTTTATAACCAAAATGGACCAAGCCAACTACACATACACAAAGGACATGTTTTAGAAAGGTTTACCGCATCTGTATATGTGCATGCCTCTGTGTGTGCGTGTGTGTGTGTGTATGTGTGTGTGTGTGTATGTGTGTGACACAAACCACAACAGAAGGCCAAAAAAAAATCTAATTAATATCATCTACTATTACGATCATTTAAAAACGGTCAAAAGCGGACACTGATACCCCTGAAGAAGTCACGTGAGGAAAAAGTTCCACATCTTTGTGAAGAGCTTTTTGGACGCGCAATCAAATTTTTTTCATTCTGCCAAGTCTTTCTCCCTCCCGGGAGGAATGTTCTGCTTTAGCAATCATCCTCTGCTTTAGCAAGCGGAAAGTATTCCCGACTCACTTGCTAAGCTGCAGCCTTTTTTTTTTTTTTTATTGCTGTTGTTGTTTATTTGTTTCAGTTTGTGATCATCAGGTTTCATGTGTGTAAATCTTTTTAAGGCTTCTTTTTTTCAGTGTGTCTGTTTTATTGAATTCTCATCTGTTCAGGGAGCACCGGTCCTGCCCACGTGTGCTCACACATGCCCTGATATCCACCACATACATATAGTTCTGCACCAACTCTAGCCAGCTTTAAAAAGCTGCTAAAACTGCTCTAGTTTCTTCTGCCTTCTTTTAAAATATGTGCACTTCTGTTGCACTTTCAGTTTTCTTTCATAGATGTTCTATATATTCTGTTATTTCTTTTATTTCTTCCATTATTTTCTTTTTTAATTCTGTTTTATTTTTATTTTTTTTGTTATTCTATTCATGTAAAGCACATTGAATGACCTTTTGTGTATGATCACCTTGACTTGACATGACTCAGGAGTAGATGGGTGTTTTTTCCCTATTGATATGAAAGGAGCTAAATTATGAAGAATTCATGGACTGAACTCAGTAGACTGTATTAATTATTTGACCAGATTTGAGTTCATAAATGTATGCACAAATACTTTTCTCTAAACGTATAGGTCTGTGATAACAGTTTGAACGTGAATATGGGACTATATACCAACACCCCTGCAACATGAGTTAATATTCATGAATAACCTATATATTATAGATTATAATAATTTAAGGAACTGTTTCTTGTTTTATTCAGTATTTCAAGCATTTTAGGAACAAGACATTATTATCACATAACTCAATGTATATGAATTCTATCATAATCCCATTCTCTAGGCTACATAGCTTTCTTTGTCATTTTATAATCAGCTTCAGCTCCGTTCTTCATTTACACTCTGAACATATTTGCAGCTTCCTACAAACTTTTTAATAGCCTACTTATAAAGGTGCACAGTACTATTGGCATAATATTGGAATTATTTATAATTCCAATCATATATAAATTACTAGTATCTACAGCAAAACCAGGTTTACATTACAACGTTGATCTCCAGTGTTTAAGCAGTGATTGGAGTCCTTTGAGCAGCAGCAGATAGAAGCAGAACAGCACAGTAGAGATGTCAAACTGATACTTTGTTTCCTTTTGATAATCAGCTTTGCATGAAAAAATGATCAATACCATTTGTTTTCTCTAACCTGGGCGTGTCCAAATCTGGTCTTGGAGGGCTGGTGTAAAGCACAGCTCAGTGTTCTCCCTGTTTGTAATTAATGTTTTTGATTACACTGAAAAACAAAGATTTTGCTACTGGAAGTAAAACATGTGATCTACATGAAATTGACTGTGCTGAATCCAAATCTGCAATCGAAATTTTCCTAGCACATCCAGATTTTAAGTTATAGGCATAATATTGTTTTGCAATAATTCGGTATTTTGATACACGTACTGTTGCGCGCCAACATAATAACAACTGTTTCTGTCACATGTATATGTGTGCTGCTGTCTCTTTTGAGATACGTTTCCTGGTTGAATTCAGTGCTGTGAGAGTTCAGGCCTGTTGATGAGCTGATGTCAACTCAGTTTCAGACAAGACGGATCACAGGCTCGTCTATTTTATAGGTTTTTCTTGGATATAGGATAAATGTTTAAGCAAAACATGTGTAGGCGAAGCTGTGTCAACCATCCTGACAATTTTTGTTACATTTGTGGTAAATACATGCCGTGTGATCATGACCCAGAGAGGGATGATTGCTTACAAGTACTATTTCGGATGTAAAATTGGAGAGCAGGAGAAAAGCTGGGCGCCTCATATCTGCTGTACTGTTTGTTACTCTGGCCTCACTCAGTGGTTCAGTGGCAAAAGGAAAGTTGTGCCCTTTACTGTGCCGAAAGATCATCACTCAGACTAAAATTTCTGGATTTCTGAAGAATAAGTCAAGACAGGCCTGACCTCATAAATGCTCTACAGAATGAATGAGCACCAGTTCCTACAGAAACACTCCAAAATCTTGTGGAAAGCCTTCCAAGAAGAGTTGCAAAGGGGGGACCAACTCCATATTAAAGTCTATGTATTTGAATGCAATGTCATTTAAGTCCCTGTTGGTGGAATGGTCAGGCGACCCAATACTTTTGTCCATATAGTGTAAATACACAACCACTGTAGGGTGGACTGGGTTACTGGAAGGCAGCCCTGCTGTTTGAAGTTCCTGGGCAACTGAGGTGGAGCGGAAGAGCAGAAAATCACTGCAACACACACAGCCCAGCTGAGGCTTGTCGTTTCCACTGAGACACACTGTCAACCTTCAGGATCTTGCACATCATCAACCTTTTGAGTTGTAGCAGCACTTTAAACAGAAGAGCAAGCCACCCCGCAGGAGCAGGACAGTACAGGTAGATCCATATTTATTCAGAGGCCTGTTTAATGTGTGTGTATACTGTAGTAACCAGGACACTAGCTAGGTACGTAGCAGTGCTTGTCCATTATCTTGCCCCATTTCATCTCTTGTCTGTCTATGTTACTTTTCTTGCCATTTTGTTTTGTTTATATGTTAGTTAGCCGAGCTAAATCATGGCTAGCAAGCCAGTCAAGGCCAGTCAGCCTGTGTTTGACAGGTAGCTGTCTTGCTAACCTAGCCTGCTAACCAGCTAGCACCAGGAATTAATTTGAAATATATAATAACACGAACACCAACAGTACTATTAATGGTCTTTAAGTGTGGATAACATTCTTCTCCTAAATCTGAAGTGTCCCTGCCTAATCCTGTATGCCATGTAAACTGTGGTCGACGTTGCTAAATGTTAGCCTAGCTAGCTGTCTATATTGTCTGAGCTCAGTGGTGGAGCTAGCTAGGTGGCTAACTGAAATAACTGAACCTTTTATTGTCAGACAGTCACGCTAAGGAAAATTATGTACAAACTGGTGAAATGACTCATCTCTATAAGTTATGTAGCTCTTCAGAGCTGTCTCCATGTGACAGAATGAGTGGAGAGAGGTGATCAGCTCTAGAAATGTATATGGAATAATATCACATTTTCATTTTTATCGATCAGCTGCGTTCCCTTGTGAATGTGTTTCTGATTCTAACTGGTGCATGCAAGTGTCTTCATCAGGGAAGGCAGTTTATTGATGACCTTCCTAATAAAAGTCTGGTTTAGACCGTATTCTTTTGTGTACTGCCACTGCCTAGAAATTGCTGCTGTTATTGGTGTGATGGCAAAGGGTGTAACAATTTTAACACAGTATTTTAAACTTCTTGGTATTTTTAGACAGCCTCTCTCTCAACTTCTCATTTGGGAAAACTATAAAGTGTGGGAAAAACTGAAATAGTAACTTGTAATAAGTTAAATAATAAGCTATGCTTAAGGCTTAGTGTCAGTATCCACATATATTTATATATATAATGTATGTGTTCATGTATATGTATATATATATAATGTATGTGTATATATGTGTGTGTGTGTGTGTGTGTGTGTGTGTGTGTGTGTGTGTGTGTGTGTGTGTGTGTTACACCCTTTGCCATCACACCAGTAACAGCAGCAACTTCTAGGCTGGTGTAATACACGAAATAATGAAGTCTAAACTAGACTTACAGATTTTATTAGGCAGGGCAGAAATAAAGCGTCTTCCCTGACGAAGGCACTTACATCTACCAATGATAACCAGTTAAAAATAAAAACGTGTGGCATTAATCCATCTACATTTCTAGGCCTGAACTATTCTCACCACTCTGTCTGTCACATGGAAGAAGAGAGTCGCATTAACAAAGAGAAGACATTATATGCGTGTGTGTATGTATATATATATAT
>JBBPCZ010000163.1:10992757-11048337 GCA_037974445.1 Brycinus macrolepidotus | reverse complement strand
TCGTGATTAATAATCGTGATTACAATATTGATAAAAATAATCGTGATTATCATTTTGGCCATAATCGTGCAGCCCTATAAGAACGTGAGCCAATCAGAATGTTTACTTAAACATTATTAGAGAACCCCAAAGACAAAGGTATGATACAACACAAATGTAGAATATGGGCCCTTTAGTGATCTGTAGAGTACAGCCCAGGATATATTCAAGTACACTACTGTAGACCCTCCAATACTGATAGTCTTTCTACAACAATACATTTGAATAATGGTGCCATTTAAAGTTCTGGGGTCTCATTCATGAAACACACTGAAATTTCATTCAGTATATTCTGTGATTATTGATTAATAATCACATTTAATATAAACACAATGTTTCCAAATCATGATTAATGATTACTAAAAACACAGTCTTTCCAAATAGTGTCCGCTGATACTTTGGTGCTGACTGATCAGTAAATCTAAACTAAATTAAACCAGGACAGTCAACTCCCCCCCCCCCCCGAAACAAATTGACACCAGGACTAAACCAGCAAGGTTTCTAGATCTTGATGATGCCACAGCTTAGTGCAACAGCTTGGGCAGGATGTTACTATAATCATATTTTCATGGCAAATTCTTTTTTAAAAAAAATACTATTTAATTGTGAATTGTTACATATGGCCATTTTACTTTACATTTTACTATCAGATCCCTGCAAACTAATGTTTTATTAATGAGGATCTCTAGTTCCTTCACGTGGACCAGTTAAATCAACCCAATGACGGTGGGAAATAGTTGTTATAGGCCCCATATGGCAGTTAAAGCTGCAAGATCTGAGGTTTTTACATGAAAGCTTTCTGCGACAACAAAAGCATTTTAAGAGAGGCTCTAAAATGGCACTACAGAGTAACTCGATATCTGTGTAGAATGGTTTTCACATTGGTCTTTAATTGCCATCACAGTGTGGGTTAACTGTTGTGTTTGATGTGCTTCACCTACGAAGCCATGCAAGTAGCTTTAGCACCTGTAGATAAGCTGTCAAATAAATGCTCAGCAGTTAAACCCAAGCGACATGAAGAGATTTCCAGAACTAAGTTTTCTTGTTTGAGCTATATTTTAGAGTCATTTGCTAATTTGAAGCTTTGTGGTACAAAGGGTCATGAGTGAAAGTTTGGGGGGCCTGGGTCAGATATCTCATTTCGTTGATTTTCTAAGTGAAAAGAAGTAGGGATCCTCTACAGAGAACAAACTTCTACACATTTTAGTGCGTAATTGTTTATGTGCTGAATTTAACATTGGGGGAAAAAACCTAATATATGGTCAGTCTTATATGTTATGTTTTACTTTTCCCAGTATGTTAAACAAATAATTAGAAATTATGCAGTTTGCAGGACCAGATTCAAACCTTATATGACTATGTGCTGCATGCAAATAAGTTATTGTTTTTGTGCTGTGGTCCTACAGAGGGAGCCAGAGAGGGAGGAGCAGCCCGACACCAGCATGCCTCCCAAATTCAAGCGGCACCTGAATGACGACGAGGTCACCGGCTCTGTGCGCAGCGAGAGGGTAAGAGACACCACACCACAGGGTATTGTGGGACATCAAGATGTTGTGTCCAACTTTATAGCTCTTAAAATTATATATCTCCTTAGGGATCACAAAATGTCCTTAAAGGTGCCAATTCAAGAGTCAGTTTTGGAGTTGATGATCATTTTTGGCCAATTTTTTTATTCTGTTGTCCTATGTTAATAAATAATTCCTCCATATCTATATATTCATTGTACTTCTAAAAACAATGAACAAAATGGTGAAATTGAATTAAGGCGAATTTTGAGATGTTTTGTAAAGAATAGTAATTTACACTAATCGTTGTGAAGTCAGAGTTTTTGTTTGTTCGGACACAATAAGCAGCTTTAAACCTCCAATCAGGCTGAGTAAACAAAATGTCTGTGTATCGTTAAAGCACCTCATCAGTGTTCTGGCATTCTGTTTCCTGTGTTGTGGGAGGACAAACAACATTAGAGAGATTAATGACTCTCATCACGCTCATCAGCTCGGCCCTGCGTTTCTCTGTGCTGGATCAAGGAGGGGAAAAAGCAGAGTCTCTGTTACATAATAGGACGGTCACGTGCGAAGACTCGCTCCTGTTTTCCTCCTGCTAGCTCACCAATAATGACTACCAGTCCACCCTTGGATCCTGCTCGTTTTGTTCTTTCCCCCCATGACTCTTTTGGGACCTGTCAGCTTCTCCATGCCGGACTCTTTCTCATGTCTTTGTCCTCGAATTACCCAGAATTCTAGTTAGGAATAAGAACGGGTCTTTGTTTTGTATTTTCAACTTGCATTTCTGTTTCTGCATCACACTCTTTTTCCTCCTGCATACTGTTGATGCATTAAATGTGAAAAATCTCATTTCTGATTTGCACAGTCTTGTAACCCACACATTACAATCATGCAAACCGCATGCCTAAATCATCACAAAACTGTAAATAGGCCCTTTTATGTAGTTTATGACAGTGTTACTGTCATCTTTAATAATGGACAAAAGCTTTGTCTCTACTTTTTGTAAATGTGTCATTATTAATTATAGGGTATACGCGTCCATTAATTGTTATCTACATTAGCTTCATGCCTCAAGTGCAAAATTAAGAAAGTTAATCATATTTGTCTTGGCTGACTGACTAAATTCAGGATAAGAGGAAAACAGTGTAAATCTTGATTTTTCACTGAACTTTCAAGAAAGAAAATTTCCCTGTTAGCAGTAATGGGAAGGAACCACATGTGTGCGCGCACACACACACACACACACACACACACTCACTCACTCACCTGTCATAAAAGAGCAATCTGCATGTAACATCAGAGCTCCCTACAGTTTGATGGGCAGCAAGATACATGGGAATGGAAAGAAACAGATGGAAAGAACAAGATAAGGGATCCAAACTGAAAGGAGACCATTATTCTTTACTGACAGCAGTAATAGCAGTAGTTTGGATACAGTTTTATGCTGAAGATCAAGCACCCATTGGCCATTTTTTTTATTTACTTGGAGAAGGATCTACAGTAAAACGTGGCATTTTTTTAAGGTTTGTTGTATTTTAAAAGGTCTTTTACAGATTATTTGACTCATTGGGCCTTAAACGAAGTTAGGTGTAGACAACTGAGGAGCATAATAAATGAAAGGTGCTGTGCTTAGACACACACAAAATAGGGACATCTAAGCAGCTGACTGAGGATCTAAAAAGGTAATTAACTTTTACAAAGTAAATTGTGGAGTAAATTGTCCCACAGCCTGTGTAGAAACTGAAAAACCAAATACATTGGATATTAAAATGAAAATGATACAAAACATCCATCAAAATCAATTTTGAAGTGCTTCAAAAAACAAGGTTATGGTTTTGAAATTACACCTCAGACTTAACTGTTATTGAAAACTATTTAGATCTTGAACATGCTGTAAAATTAATGTTTCTGAGCTAAAAGTGTTCTATTCTGAGAAAGACTGTCAGCTAGCTATAAGAAATGTTTGCAGGCTATGATTTCTTACTAAGTACTTAGTCACTATGTGCCTAAACTTATGCCCTCTGCAATTTATATTTTATTTGTTCAAGTATGTTAAATTCAGCAAGTAAATAATAATTGTGAAAACTAATTATTTACTTGCTGTGATTAAACTTTTGCATACGTGGCCAAAAGTATCTGGACACCAAGACTTCACATCCACATGTGATGTGTCGAACATTCCAAAACTATAAGTTTTAATGGGAAGGTTGTCTACTCGATTTGGAACATGCCTGCAGGCATTCTTTTTCATTCATCTATGAGAGTATTAATGATGTAGGGCACTGATGTTGTTTCATAAGGCCTGACTTGCCATCACTTTCCAGCTCATCCCCAGCTAGTCAAGTTTAAGTCAAGTACAGCAAACTGTTTCTCTGTAAAGTTCACTTTGTGCATAGTGGACATTATCCTACTAAAATAGGAAAGAGCCTTCCCCACACTGTTGCCACAAAGTCGGAAGCACACAGATCTCTAGAATGTCACTGTAGGCTTTTGGACAGATGGCATTCGACGACAGTCCCACAATGAAAATCACTGACATCTTCAGTATGTCCTATTCTCATGTTTATGAAGATTGCCTGGCTGTGAGCTTGATTTAGTGCAGCTGTTACCAATGAGTGTAGCTAAAATAGCCGACCTTTCTAATTAGAAGGGGTGTCTGCATACTTTTGTAGTATATAATCGTATCTTCCCTTTTTATAATTTAGCATAATTTGAAAATCCCACCTGCATTTTATAGCATGCCAAAATTCGATGTTTTCAGTATAAATGGATGAATAGAAATTGTCCACAATTACTTGGAAAAAAAATCATGTGCATGTGCGATATGCAACTGACATCATGTATTTCAGCATCTGTCATGACAATAACCTGCAATGGTAACATGACAACTATATAGGACTTAATCTGTCATAACTACTCGTGGCAGCTTATGACATCGGTCATGAGTTGTTTGACATGGTTCTGTCAAGATTATGTAGCAGAATTCAAGTAAAGTGTTATATACACTATATGGAATGTTTCTTTAGGGAATTTGTGCCCATTCATTCTGTAGAGCATTTATCAAGTCAGTCACTGATGTTGGACGAGTAGGCCTGGCTCTCAATCTCCGTTCCAGTTCATCCCAAAGGTGTTGGATGGGCTTGAGGTCAGGGCTCTGTGTGGGACAGTCAAGTTCTTCCACACCAAACTCATCCAACCATGTCTTGATGGAGCTTGCTTAGTGCATTGGGGCACAGTCATGCTGGAATAGAAAAGGTTCTTCCCCAAACTGTATCCACAAAGTTGGAAGCATGGCGTTGTCCAAAATGTCTTGGTATGCTGAAGCATTAAGATTGCCCATCACTGGAAATAAGGGGCCTAGACCAAACCCTGAAAAACAGGTGTGTCCCAGTGTTTTTGTCCATATAGTGTATATCTTGATGGATGATGTATTGGAATTGGAGGGGGTAAAAAGCTTATTTCTATTCTCCAAAAAAGAAATTAAGAGAGGCACAGATGTGCGAGGGTTATGTAAGAGCTCGTTTTGTGGATCTGTCAGTACACATCTGTCTTATGCTTATAACTAACTTGGATAATTTCGTTTGCTACTCACTGATTACGGATCATGGAACATTTTGCTTATGCAGAAACCATAATATGATGCTGTTCTCATCGCTCAATTCGAGTGAGAATCAAGTGCAGTTTGAGAACCAGCTGTCACACATTGTGTGAAAGCCTAAAGCTGCAGCACATCCAAAGAAAAGACTTTTTGGGCTGACCTCACAATAGCCCAAAAGGCTTTGAAGAACGCCTAACTAACCTTTGGCTACTGCACCCCTCAGGTGGTTGTTGCGTAATCAGTGCGGATTTTTACACCATCCCACAAAGGGAAGAATTTTTATATTACTGAGTAAAACCCCCGTCACTGGGAAACACACCAGACTCACCAAAGAATTTGGTGTCTGGGTGCAGCTTCAGTTATGCAAGACTGTCAGGATGTTGAAACGCCCCAAACTGCTCATAATCGTATGTACTAATCAATCCCCTGCAGCATGTACTTAATCGCAGTAGCACAAGTAAATGCTGTAAAAAGATAATGCTTGTTAAATGTGAAGCAGATGTTTTTCTTCATTGATGTTGCTGAACCAAAAACAAAGTTTCGAAATCTCAGTGGACTTTGTAAAGACGCTTTCGAATCTCTGAAAATACAAACAGTTCTTCATGGAACAAATAGCCCATACTAGCAGTGTCTGCACGTGAGTTTCACAATAGCAGCCTGCGTCCCTCATGTTCTCTCGCACGTGCTGCCCATGTTGCTGTAGACTGAGCCTGAAGGTGTCGGCGAAAGCAGAAAACCATTAACCCATATGAAAGGCATTTAACGAGACTGTGAAAGTCGGCTCCCTCTTACTAACAACACCTGGATTCCCATCAGGTGGAGAACAAGATCAAAGCACTCAAATAGTTTGGATTGATCTGACCTGTGACCTTCTCTTTCCATAGAGGAACCTGCTAGAAGAAGATTCAGATGAAGAAGAAGACTTTTTTCTGTGAGTTTGTTTAATAAATTCAAAGCTGTAAAATGCTCTTTATGCTCACGTACAACCATACGCATTGATTGAATTCTGAATTAATGTGCAAAGTTATTAAAGAATTGTGCTGTTTATAGAATAGTTTTTGAGTATATTGCTTTATGGAATAATTATTCAAATTATTGATTATTATATTATTAACCAGGCTTTCATTCCCCATTGCAATAAGACATAATAACAGAGTATAACTTAGCCAGTTTGCATTGTTTTCCATGTGGTTACTGAATAATTTATGGGATATAATGAAAGCCTGGAAATTTAGCAGGTTAATAACATTAAATTAATTATTGAACATTTTTTGTTTATTATATTGTAGTTTGTTACTGTTCTATAAGACTTATCTACACCCATGTCATGGTCCATTACTAGCACATGGTCTCTAGTGGCTGATTGTTGTAATTCAGGATGTCAGGTTTTCAATATTTCTTCGCATTCTGAATCCCTTGGAATTAAGTCCTTTCATAATGTACTCCTGTATAAGGATACAGGAGTTTGTTCTCTGACTGACACCTGTATTTTTGTTTGCTTGCAGAAGGGGACCAACTGGACCCAGATTTGGCCCCCAGAATGACAAAATTAGACAGTAAGTTGTTACTGCTGGTCTGTGTTTTGTGTTGAATTTTTTGTTGTTGATGTTGTTGTTGTTGTTGTTTGTTTCTTTGTTTGTTCATGACACACTCTTATTCTTATTAGCATCACTGATTATATGCAGAATGTCACTTGTAGGGACAACACACATAGGGGTCCCGTTCCTCCCCTCTCCCACAAGATTTCGGCCCACTCCCATAGAAAATCGGCAGGATTTGCCCCGCTTCTGCCCGCGGCTTATGCGTTTCGCCCCGCTCCTGCCATGCTCCTGTACAGCCTAACTGACATCAAATGTTTTGGCATTGTCAAATAACATTACACTTTAAGATCTCAAAATAATTGGTAACTTTTTTTATATTTATAATGTCATCTTTTAGAACAGTGGAACCAACAACACATTTTGTTCATGGCTGAGATGCTCAGAGCAGTTGCACTGTCTGGTAGCTAGCGATGACACGGTGTCAAGTGCAAATTCCCACTGAAAATGGGCTATTCAACCAAAATTTCGCAGCAGGGTTGAAACGCTTGTCTCCACCACGCCTCCACCCCCATCTCCGATACCAGCGCCCAGCCAGCGTTTGGATGTACACCCATACTGACAGCAGGGATACTGCGGTTCTTGAACACAGTGACAAAATACCAATCATACAAATCAAATTTGGAGAGTAGAAGATTGATTCCTTGCATACAGTTCTGACAAAACAGTCTACAGCAGCAAATTTGGATTTGCCCTGTACACCTCAGATCAGCTTGTTATATATGTGAGTGCATTTATTTTAATGTTCGGTTAGATCCTCAGTCAAACCATGAAAACTGGATCTGCATGTCAGCTGTTGCTGCAAGGATCACGTCTGGTCCAGATATTTGGGATTGCAGTTCATAGGACATGCTATAGCAAGCAAGTTAAAAGACAAGTTAAATTACATAGCCTCAGTTTTTTGTATGTTGTCCTGTGGTCCTAAAAGACAAAATACTTGCCTTTTGAATACAGTAGAGTAGCAATTCAAAATATGTTTCTCAGCCAATTGTGCCATTTTACTGATGATTAATGATTTCTATTTTATATCGTTTTATAATAAGTGTTTCACTCTATAATGTGTTTTTTTTAAATATTCAAGGTCGATCATTTAGTGTTTTCACTAGAACAAAAAAGCCATGTTAAAGTGAACATTTCAGCAAAATTGTCCCTAATCGATGTTTTTTTTTTTTCTTAAGCTTAGATTTTTGTAAAATTGGCCTTAAATTGCGTTTTGAGTGGCATTGAAATAGTAAAAAATCTTAACGTGCTTTAAGCTGTATGACACCCTGCGTGGTCATCCTCTTTGTTTAATTTTACAGTCTGCCCTTGAGAATGCAGTCTGTGTTTTTCACATGATTGGTTGATTGCTTCATAACTATCTAGAATGTATTTATTACTTTTCTTTTTTTAATGTATATACTCCAACCAGCCATAACATTAAAACCACTGACAGATGAAGTGAATAGTATTGATTGTCTTGTTGCAATGGCACCTGTCAAACTTTCAGATATATTAGGCAGCGAGTGAACAGTCAGTTTTTGAAACCAATGTGTTAAAAGAAGTAAAAGTGTAAAGACTTTGACCAGGGCCAAATTGTGATGGTTAGACGACTGGATCGGAACATCTTCAAAACAGCACGTCTTGTGGGACACTTCTGTTATGCAGTCGTTACAACTTACCTAAAGTGGTCAACCAGTGAACTGGCTACAGGGTCAAGGATGCATTGATGCGCATGGGGATCAAAGGCTAGCCTGTCGTGCCTAATTTCATAAATTAGTTCTGATAGCAGAAAAAAACAGTTAATGTTGGCTATGATATAAGGGTGTCAGAACACAGTGCATCACAGTTTGTATATAGGGTTGCGTTGCCGCAGACCAGTCAGAGCACCCATGCTGACCTTGTCTAGATGAATCATGTTTTCTTTTACATTATGTGGACGGCCAGGTGTGTTTGCCGTGTGGACTTCATGCGTTTGCCGCTAATGCCTTGGTGTCAGATACCACAGCGCAGATGGTCTGTTTTTGTTTTTTGTGTTGCACCGTGGTCCTAGAG
This sequence comes from Brycinus macrolepidotus, assembly GCA_037974445.1. Classification (NCBI taxonomy): domain Eukaryota; kingdom Metazoa; phylum Chordata; class Actinopteri; order Characiformes; family Alestidae; genus Brycinus; species Brycinus macrolepidotus. Next base: position 11,039,563 of record JBBPCZ010000163.1, on the reverse strand, counting down.
GAACGTTGTTTCATTTCACTGTGTACTGTGTGTGTGGTTGAAATGAAAATAAACACTTACTCAACTTGACCTGACACCTTCAGAGGTCTGTGGAGTCCATGCCACATTGGGTCAGAGCTGTTTTGGCAGCATGAGGGGGACCTACACAGTATTAGGCAAGTGGTTTTAATGCAATGGCTGATCTGTATATTCTCATTATTGAATGATTTTTATTATGTTACTTGGCCTGTTTATTCATTTTTCATTCAGTAGCTAGACTTGCTCTGGGCTGGATAACTCCCCTCTTCTGTGAATGACACTGATAATTACCCCTGCGCTGCAAGATATTGTGGTGTGTCCCACTGGAATGCAGGCATCTACTATACAGCATTCATGTGAGCATTCATATGGACAGTGAGACCAAAGGAAGGTGGTGGTGTTTGGGTTTCTAAGATGCAGCAAAATATTTGCAAATGAAAAAAGGAACGATACAAAACATTTGGGTGGAGGGTAATAACCCTGCCATAACCCTGCCATAACCCTGCCCTGACTCTGACTCTGATTGGCATGAATTGTTTTGGGTTTGGGCTGTGCTACAGTGTTCCAGTAAATCTCCCTGTGGACCTCCAACAGTGGTTTTGGTTCAGCCCATGCAGCCGTGGCATGAGCCCTTTTTTTATGTAACCCAATGGGAGGCTTTTATTCCATCTGCTCAGAAGTGTAACACAGAAGAAAACATTTAATATTATTGAGAATAGTGGCCCACAGTTGGAATCCACAGAAACCATAAGTGTACCACAGTTACCCTTCACACTTATTTTGGTTTCTCTAGGGTTTTTTGCCAGGCTAATGGAGCGAGTAGTACAGCGGTGCCCATGCCACATGTGAAAGAGGTGGGAGGTATGTGTTGGACACAGGTGTTGGGCATATTCCGTGGCCATTGAGATGAGACTACTGCACAGATGTAGGGTACAAACATCCTGGTAGTAGTACATTCACAGGTTAGCTGAGCCAGTGCCAGCAGCCACAGGGGCAACAACACCCTGCAGGTGTGTCTGTGTTCTTGTTCCGGATATCTGCATGGATCACTGTGTATCACTTGTAAGAGAACAAATATTCTTTTATTTTTACCACACACTCATCTGGTGAGATCACATCAATGGCCAGTCAGTTTGGTAACGCAGCTGGACTTGCAGAAGCATGAGGAACCTCAATCAAGTTAGAATACAAGAGCTTATTATTAAATGATGACACTGGAAAACAGCTGCAAAACACTTTGTCTACTGTTAGTTCTTTCTCCATCATTTGTTCTCTTTTCTGCCAGGGTGCAGTCTCAGGTTGATGAGGTCATTGATGTGATGCAGGAGAACATCTCAAAGGTGATTGAGCGTGGAGAGCGTCTGGATGACCTGCAGGACAAATCTGGTGAGGAATGCAAGCCTTCACCACACAATACACACACAACCCACAGCTCCAGTGACTGGTCCTCTTGACGACATAATGTTATCAGAGCCGTATTTTATATAATATGACAGTATGATGGCCTTGACCACTCTAGGTTACTGTTGACTAAAGCAGTAGCTCCCAAACTTTTTTAGTCTAAGGCACTCTTTATGCCTAATAAGTGTCACTCACTCTAAAATCTCACTGAAAATTGGTAAGGTATAACCTTCCATTACAAAACTTCAAACTTGATATCAAGCATGTCTTGGCCAATAAAGTACATTTGGGGTGTGGAGAAAATTATTCAAACTTCATATTCTGCAGTCTATTAATAAAATGTGGTAAGTTTAATTAGAAAAATTCCTTCATTCAATCTGACCTTTGTGCTCATTTTGACATCTTCGCGTGTCGGTGTCAGAGGTTTTGGTAAAATTCTCCACAGTGACATGCACTGATCTCAGCTCAGTGTGCTGCTTTAAGGCCAGGAACAATCACCCTCTGTGCTTTAAAGGTTATTCTCACTGTCCTCTCCCCATACAAGCAGTGCAGAAGTTTTCAAACAATGGTATAACTCAGTGTTCAGGTAATTAATCTGTTTTCAGATCAGTATCTAGGCTATGTGAGACAGCTGTATATTTCTCTTGGTGTGAATTAAGTAGGTGTCTTGTAGTAATCTCTTCTGGTTTGTAGTTCAGTAGAAGTTTATGAGCTTTGTCAGGTGTCCCAGTCAAAGGAGCCATTGTACTGAAGGGAACAGGAGCCAAAGCATTAATGGGTGTTGAGTATCTGAGCATATCTTGTTGTAAAGGGCTGTTTTGAAAGAGTACCAAGGTGGTGCCTCTGCTCTTTCTCACTCTCTCTTACTCTGCAAGTTCTCAGCATTGTACCTGAATCAAGTTCAATGGTTGTATAACCAGATTCTCCTATTCATTCGTAGTAAGAATGTCGCACAGTGCAGGCATTGTGCAACATCTGGAAAAGTTACTGGTGAGGTGCAATGTTTACCACATGTTCAAGCAGTGCTTGTGCAAGTGCACTGGGATGAATATATGTTCAAGTGTAGGCTGTTTTTAAGTGCATGTACAGTGTTTGTATGTTGACATGTCCTGGTATGTGTAAATGGTTGTGTGTTTGTGTCATTTGTGTTATGAAAGCTGTAAGAATATGCCTCATGTGAGTACTATTACTCAGCGGGCTCCTATCATGTATTTTCCTCACCGAGGTCCACATATGAAGTTTGACTGGTTATGTACTAAAAACAGTCCTGGGTAAATGACCATTTTCAGTCTCATATCATTTGAACAGGCTGTTTTTTAATGTGTTAATGTTATGTGTAGATTACTTTCTGATTAAGCTCAGCTTGAATGGGCTAAGCTAAAATGCTGAAAGATATAGGTAAAGAGTTGGTTTTTGTGACCTCACACAAACAGTTCATTCAAAATGGGTTTTTGCAGCATAGTTGTCTTTATATGGACTATCTGGACTAAGGAGTGAAGGGTATGTTTTGAAACTCATATCAAACTACTACTTTAAAGAACAGCCGAGGTGTCTACAGTTGTTAGAAAAAGGTTGTGAACCTTCTGGAAGATTTGAGCATGAAACTTCTGTTCATTAAAGTCATCCCAAGACAGTTTAGTTTAACAAACAGCACACACTTTGTGACAGCATCTATCATAAGAAACCAAGTTTATACTCTTTATCTGCATCATGTTGTTCTACTTTAGTTACAGAATATTTGATCTGACATTCTGTCATAATTAAAGTTTACCTTAATTATTCCGGTTGGCCGTTTCCCTGAGCTAACAAGGGTTGACGAGAGTTCCAGACAACGAGACTAAGCCAAGCCTGCAGGCTGGAGGCCTCTGCCATCCCAGCAGGCCCAGTGAATGTCAACAGGCGTCTCCTGGAAACAAACAGAGCTGGTAATAGAGTGATCTCAGTAGGGCCCTTACATAACCGCCACACAGAGGGGCACGGCAGAAAGAGTCCGCTCGTTCCATTCCTTCCACGTTGATCTTTAAACTGCCTGATTGATGTTCCACTGCTCGCCCAGGATGGATGGGCAGATGTTTGTGTTGACAGATGGAGATAAAGGTTTACTCTTAGAGCAAAAGGGGGTGGGGAGCTGGTGTGTTTCTTTGGTCTTGCTGTGAAGCGTGTCCACATGTGTTCACAGATTTGAGAATGCTATAAACGGCTGCTGAAGTGAGATGGGCTTGACCTCATCTTGGAGCTGATTTGGCCCAGCCCAGTTCAACCTTGTTTTCTTGTTAAAAATCCCAAATGACTGGAGCTCTGGAGTGTGTATATTACATAATCATGTTGTGTATTTTTTAATATTTTTAAGTCGGAAAAAGGGCGAAGAAGCAAGGTCAGATTCAAAGTTCTTGATTGTTGATGTCTTTCCTTATTCCTGGCACATGACATCCAGAGAGCCTGTCGGACAATGCATCTGCATTCAGCAGTCGGGCCAAGCAGCTACACAGAAGGATGTGGTGGAGAGACGCTAAGGTGAGGCCTCTGGTATTCCAGCAGTATCCTGATTAATTAAAAGTGTTTGCACTTAAATGTACTTAATTAGTAGGAGCAAAACCTACATCATGTATGTAATGTTTTTTCACGCCATCTTTATGCACTTTGCGGTAAGTAATTCATTAAAATGAGCTCTAAGTGAAATGGCCAAAAGTTTGTTTTTCTTTATTGCAGAGCACTTTGGTCTTTACATAGAATGTTTTTGGCATGTACAGTGTGACACATTAAATTAAAAAAAACTTAAATTGTCTTAGTAAGATGTTGGGCAACCACAAGGTGCCAAAGTGACTTGATTCTGTACGTCTCTAGGTTCTGTAAGTCTTTGGAGCTGTACTGGAGGGATGAAACACCATTCTGGCAAATGATTTTCCTTAGATGATGTTTTGATGATGGTGCTGAGAGCATGATGGTCCAAAATATCCTGTAGTTCTTCAGTTGGGTTGAAATTAAGTCACAGTGTAGGCCAAAGCATTATTTACACAATTCTTATATTCATCAAGCCATTCAGTGACTCATTGTTACCTGGGGATGCCAGGGATTGTCATCCTGGAAGAAACCACTCCCATCAGGACAGAAATGTTTCATCAGTCAAAATAAGAGCACACTGATTTACAGTGACTTCCCATTAAGGGCACCACCACAAACTCCCTCCCCACCTCTCACCCCCCACCCCCCTCAGTATAACAGCCACCAGACCCTCTCACTGTAGGGTTCAAGCATTCAGGCCTATACACTTAGCTGTTGGTATACATTCCTCACTGAATGCTTTTGACCACAGTTTCATGTCCTGTTTACTGACCGACCTAGATGCAGGTGTCATTTTAGTCACTGTTTCTTTTGAATAATGAACCCTCTTTCAAAGTCAAGAACTTTTCCTCTTGCCGTATTTATCCAAATTTGAGATCTACTGGGCCTGCTCAGCAATTTATACGTCACAGAGCATAGTACCTGCCTGGAAGCATCAGCAGTCTTATGTTTCTGTACTTTCTGTAAACGAACCCCTTTTCTCTTTTCCTCAGATGAAGATGATTGTGGCATTGGTGGTCGTCATACTGCTGCTCATTATAATCAGTACGTAGGATTCTAAACCCCACATACACAGACCCTTTCCATTGTTTTTATCAGTTTCAGCTGTGTTAAGTGTTACTATCAGCCTCAGTTAAATGAATAAGAAAAACCTTTTGAAAAGTTCATAAAAATCTTTTCATAAGCAGACCTGTATTGTAGTTCTACAAATCAATAAATACAAAAAACTAATAAAAAACTGAACACAGGCTCTGTATCCTCTATAGAAGCTTTTAGCTTTAGAAGCTTCCCTCATCGAGTCTAAGAAAAATGTGAGGCTGTTGTAAGTTTTAAGGAAATTTTAATAACAAGATGAGCACTTTGTTCTTAAGGAAATAAATTAGTTTCTAAAATTTATCTTGTCTTATTCAGTAATTCACAAAATGAAATTCACTGATCTGCCTTTTTTGTTTTGTTTCCTCTCTCCGTTGTCTTCTCTCTTTTTAGTCCCTATAATACTGCGGTATCGCTAGTTTCTAGCGGGGAGGTTGGAGGCTTGATCTGCTCTTCCTCCCTCCTCCTCCTCCCCTTGTCATTCCTCCACACCAGAAGAGGGCACTGCAGGCCCAGGGTATCGACTCGCTCCAGCTTCAGGGGGACCATCATCACCCAGGGGCAGTGAAGAATGTGTGTGTGTTTGTGCGTATGTTATGTGCACCCATCCTGGAGTAGGACAACATATCAAGCAGTCAAACTGATGACCAAACATATCATTTGGGAAGGAGAACATTACTGAAATCTCCTTTTTTCTAGTGCCCACCCCCACACACACACTCAAACTGTACTGTAGTCTCTACTCAATTGTACTCATATTTACCAGCAGTATTGTATCACACACACACACACACGCACACACACATGCACACAATACAATTATATTCTCACAGTGCAGTGATATAGGTCATTGGAAGTCTCTAGGTTAGGTATTGCCATACAGGAAACAATGATTTTACTCTGTACTGCTGCTGTGATCTCTCCATCATTCAGAATAATCTCACTGGATTTTAAACCATGAAATTAGACTTAATCCAGGTTCCTTTGGAGGAAGAAAAAGTGATGCTTTTAAATGTTTGCTGCTATTTCCATTTTCTCTTCAAGGAAATACTTTTCTTGGTTACTTGGCAAGTGTACAAATTGTTAAGCGATCACGGTCAATTGTGGTGAGTTGTATTGTTTCGCTTTAAAGGGGTTCGTAAAACCCTTCTTTTAAAGGTTTATGTGAATGATTGACTAGCTGTGTTCTTATGAAGTGCTGTAATTTTGCAAGCTCATTTTGCGAGACTCACTGGTTTTATGAGCTCAGCGTAGGTGCGAGGCCATTCGAAGTTGAATACTCGTCTAATGGTTTTTTATTGTTATGACACCGAGGTGATAAAATGAGGGGGAGAGTGAAACTGGTAGCCTATAAAAATATCATTTCAGCCGGGAAACTGTTATTCAGCCCTTTTTATTATGTTCTCCACGGGAAGGCAGAGCAAACCATACCCTCTTGCATTGAATATTTCCAGTAAAATAGCACAGACAAGACACTGAAGGTTTTTAAAAAATCTTTTTTTTTTTTTCCTTTTTTTTTGCTGACTTTGCTGCGCATTACCAGTACACGTGAGTCTCAAAGCCTGATATTTTGAACTCCTGCATTAATTACAAATGTTGAAGAGCCACCATAGCTTTCGCATGCAGTAAAATATGTTTTGTGTAATTACTGGAATTGTTAGCTTTGTTCATTGGGGTAGGGGTTAGGACATGACACTATATAAAACAAGTAATTAACTTCGTATGGCCGGAGTGAGAGTTATTCTTGATGGACTGATTGAGACATCTGTTAACAGAGCGGAGAGCAACATGGACACATCCTGTAAATTTGTATTAACTTGTATTGCTTTACTGACTATTATTTTGTATTTAATTTATATGTAAATATCCATTCCTTAAAGAGGTGAGCGATGGAATTGCATTGGCAGACTGTGAACTACTTTTTGTTTTGAAATAAAGTGATTTTAAAGCGAGTCTGGCTGGATGCTTTTCAGGAACGGGCAAATAACAGGAAAAGAGGAAGAGACAGAGAAGTCTGACACCCTAACCTACACACACACACACTCACACGCACGCAGTCTCACGTTCTTCATCTAATCCCTCTCTTTTAGATCTGTTATTCCTGCTGCAAGTTTCATCATTCAGTCTTTTATTGGCTTCTTTAAAAGCCCTTTCCCTGCTCTGTGTGTAATATGGAGTCCCAGGTCACTACTAAAACTGAACTCTGTCTCTTTGTCGTGCCAGTCGTTATTTCTTTTCTGCTTTTATGTCCCTGTACCCAGCCTCTTTTTTTCTTCTCCTCTGTTTTTCTGCCCCTTCTCTCTGCTCTTCTCATTGCTGGTGTGTGGTTTGGTGTGCTGCTGTCTGCAGGTCCACAGCAGGCTGCAGCTCTGTGGCCTCCAGCACAAAGGCACATCAGATTTTGGATCAATAAGCAGTCTATTTATAGAGAGATTTTTCCATATGTAGTAGTATTTGGTTTCACGTATATGCTGTCACACTTCATATTCAGTTTTATTTTTCCATTTCTCCATTGCTCATCAGGTTCATTGTACTCCATCACTCTGACATGGAAGGGCTTCTGTGTGGTGCATCTGGACCTGCTTTAAAGAAGCAGTCTAGCAGTGCAGAGATAAGTTCTGCAGCTAGGATTATGTTTGAGTCCCAGTTGTGCCATAGATCACTTCATGAGCAGATGGATGTCCTCTAGAATCTAATCTTTCCGGCCCTCAGTTGGAAGCCTGGTGGTTGGTGTTTCTCTCAGAGCACTTTGAGGCGTAATCAGCATATTTCTTGTGGGTCTGTATGAACCTTATATGCACTCTCAGCAAAAAGATTTGTTTATGCTGTACTAAAAATGGGTTCTTTGACTCATGCCAAGATCTATTTACCATGTATAGTGCATATAGATTACAGATCTAAAGCAGGTTTTCTATCAAAAAGAAGACATACTGGTACGTTCAAATGGCACAGTGAATGTTCAGTTATATAAAGAACCATTATTAACGGAGTGCTGAACACTAAACAGTTCTGTTTTAAAGAAATTAGTATGGCCCGTGGAAATATTTATGCCAGTATTTCTGAAAGTAGTAGTTTGTAATGTCATAATGACTTGCATCATAAATTTCATTTTAATATCAGCATCCACTTTTTGGGCCAAAAAGTGCTTTCAAAAAACCCTACTTCTTTTGCTGAGGAACACGTTTTGATAAACACACAGAGTATTGCAAATGTACCCAAACTATTACTGAATAACTGTCCTATGTTAACAGAAACGTTGCACATATTTTCTTATTTAACTGCAAGGTAACAGTAAGAAAACAACATCTCAAAGGAATAAAAGGATATCAGGACACAGCAGTACTCACTGAATAACCATGAGATTAGCCTGATGGTTGTCTGCCATAATAACTACCTGGGGCTACTTTATATTTAGTGGAGGGCACATTCCCTCGAGACGAATGTACCAGGACTTTACTGGTCTGGCTAGGACACAGCAACATCTATTGACTCTATTAAGGCAGTTCCCATAACACTGGGCACAGAACTAATATAGATTTCTCATTGCCTGCATGAATCACAGTTACTCTCCAGGCAAGTTGGAGTGTTCTGTACCCTCCAAAGCAGGCTGTCATTCCAGACAATCAGTATAAACCAGAAGGAACACATCTTTTAGGCCCTGACCGAGAAAGAGATGGAAATGAGTGCCACCAAACAGAAACAAAGGAGATCTCTATATTGCAGACAAACCTGTCATCATCAAGAACAAAAGGAACGCTCATACGCAAGTAAAGGTATTTTAATGGAATAATGACAGAAGTAGAAGTAAAACAAGTTTGCAGTCATTAACTTGAATATCAGGGTTTTTTTAAAAAAAAAAAAAAAAGCTAAATGCCCTAAAAGAACCTCAGTACAATTACATCAAGCATCTATCCGCACAGGAAGTAAAGTTTGATAAGGGGTGTTCTTCCCATTTGGAGATGCTTTTGGTATGAAATAAAATGCTAGACCTCATAACTGAAAGGTGTGAGCAGCCACGAAGCAGTCCAACAGAACAGAATTAAATTGAAGAATTAGGCCCATTACACGGATGTCTGATTTCTTTCCTCATAAATGTGCTTGAGAAGAAGTGAAAGCGTTATTATTTTGAAAACACTGCAGTTAAATCCAACGTTTTACTGCTTACAACCTCCTCGGTACTCAATAGAGTGAAACCGGGGGAAAACATTACCTAACACCTTGATGATCCAAAATGAAACAAAAGACCTCTGTCTTCCCCTCAATCTCTCTCTCATATTTTCTACACTCTCTCATTTTTGTTTTGCCTTCAACTGAGATGAATCCAGTCTATTATGCTGTTTTCTGATTGGTCATTGGATACACACACCCCTGGAAGAATACGAAATGCTAATGGCATGACTGCTGGGAAAGAGATTCAAGTCACCTGCTGCATGTGTGAGAGTGTGCTAGTGCGGAATGAATGTTCTCAGGAGTGTAATGAAATGTGACAATGCTTACTTGCAAGGTCTTTATTGTTGCTTCTCAACTTAACAAACCCAAGGGTATTATTACAAAGTTACTGGCCCTTTGCTGCAGTGACAGCCTCTGCTCATCTGGGAAGGCTTTACATTAGATGTTGGAACATTGTTGTGAGCATTAGTTAGTGGTTAAACTGCTCCACAGCCCAATGTTTGAGGCTTTATACGCCTCCAGCTGATGCTTGGCCTTGGGCATGGTAACTGTAGGCTCTTGTGGAGCTGCTCCAGAGCCTTCCATTCTATTATCAGTGCCTTTCTGTGGAGATTGTACAATCTGTGAGTACACGATTGAGCATCTGTATCAGCAATGGGCACACTTAAAAAAGCTGAATTCTCCTATTAGCAGGGGTACCAAGATACTTTTGGACTCATAGTATACTACTAAAGCAACTGCATATTTGTGGTGCAAAAAGTAGGATGTGGTTGACGAATAAATTACTCGACTAACCTAAACCTCACTGGATGTGATAGTGATCATTCGGTCATTCATGAACACACCACAGCACACAGTGTGAACAGCACAAAGTTCTTCCTCTGCATTTAACCCATTCACCAAGTGAAGCAGCGGGCAGCCAGGAACATGGCGCCTGGGGAGCAATGTGTGGGGACGGTACCTTGCTCAAGGGTACCTCAGAAGTGCCTAGCAGTCTTGGGAATCGAACCCACGACTTCCTGATCGCAGGGCGAACACCCTAACCACTAGGCTGCCAGCTGCCCCACGTGCATGTACATTTCAGACTAAAGACCAAAATCCCTGAAACGAAACATTTTTTTGGCCTTGTAGAGCATAAGCAGCATTAGGTGATGTCTGTGGGTCATAGATTGACTGGAAGGTTAGGATAAGGTACAGGATGTTTATTTAAACTGTGTTTGTTGAGGGGGTGATAATCATTTGTGAGTTTAAAGTGCATTTCAGGGTCTGGTCTCTATCACCAGAACAGCTGGGGACACAATAGACAGGAATGATCATTGTTAAGGCAATAGCTGCTAGGCATGAACAACCACACATACAGAAGCAGACTAAACAGAATGTAAGAGACGCCACCTGTCAAGGGTTGGGATCTATTTGGCAGCAAGTGAACAAACCATTCTTGAAGTTGATGTGATGAAGGCAGGAAAAGTGGACGAGCATAAAGATCTGTGCAATTTTGACAAGGGCCAAACTGTGATGGGTATAATGAGCATCTCTAAAATGGCAGGTCTTGTGGGGTTTTCCCAGTATGTAGTTGTTTGTAACAAGCAAAACTGGTTCAAGTAAGGACAACTGGTGAACCAGTGACAGAGTGATGGGCACCCAAAGCTCTTTGATGCATGTGGGGAGCAAAGACTAGCCTAGTCTGGTGTGATCCCTCAGAAGAACATCTGTGGCCCAAAGTGATTAAAAAAGGTTAATGATATAATGATGGTAATGACATAAAGGTGTAACAACACGGTGAATCACATCTTGCAGTGTGTGGGACTGTGTAGCCACACCCTGATCAGAGGGTCTATGTTGATCCCTATCCACAGCCAAAAGCCCCTACAATGAGCATGTGAGCATCAGATCTTTACCATGTAGCAATGGAAGAAGGGAAGAAATGGCACCAGGATGCACAATAGCAATGTTCTGCTGGGAAACCTTGAGTCCTGGCATTATTGTGGATGTTGCTTTGATATGTCCCACTTACCTAAACATTGGTGCAGACCAAGTACCCCACACCCCTTCGTGGCAACAGTTTTACCTAACCGCAGTGGCCTTTTTCAGCAGGAGTTTCCAAATACCCCAGATCTCAATCTGATCTAGCATCTGTGAGATGTGATGGACAAACTAGTCTGAACCATCACAACTTACAAGACTTAAAGAATCTGCTGATAATAATTTGGTGCCAGTTACCACAGCACACCTTCAGAGGTCTTGTGGAGTCCATGCCTCAACAGAAAAGATCTGTTTTGCCTGCACGAGGGGGACCTTCATAATATTAGGCAGGTTGTTTTAATGCTATGCCTGATCAATGTAGACATACAAAGGGCTTATGCAGACCCTACCCTTGCTAATTTGTAATATCCTCAAGAGTTAATGATTATCCGTTAGATGCAAACGTGACCCTAAATGCCATGCCTATGCCACTTCTGTCCTTGGTAGGTTATTTGGAGAGGGTAACTCTATCCATTTTACACCCTCTTAGCTTGTGTCTAATATGTCTTACTGCAAGGTCCCCCTCCAGGGCTGGACCATCAGTGGCAAACCGATAGGGCCACGAAAACCCACTGCACCAGAATTAGAACCCAAGTAGTGCATACACACACTCTTTGTATGCCTTCCCCCCATAAAACACATGCATACTTAGACACACATGTTAACGTGTTATGACATACAAGACATGTCAGCAATGGTGCGGATAGCAGTGACAAGCCCTGAAATAAGTGGAAGTTTTGCAAAATGGTCTCATCATTTGTTCCGTTACTTGCTCCTGGAGATCACGTGTTAGTTCCAGCCCCCAAACACCTGGTTGTAATATTCAGTTGTTTCCAAACATAATTGTCTGCAATAGATGTGTTAAGGATTTAAACTCTTTACAATATATCATCATTGAAAAACAATATTGCCCACTCGGTGAACTACTGTATAAAGTCAGAAAAGGAGTCATGAGCACCAACAGATAATTGTTTGACTCTCTTGTTACTTTAAACACCGTAAAACATGCCCACACACACATTCTCTGAGAAGCTCCCCAAGAAGAAGGGGAAAGAAGTGATGGAATATTCTTGCTGTTGGAAGTAGTCCCTCCCTCTCCCTCTATCTCTCCCCCTCCCTTGCCTTCTCCTTCTTTCAGACTGTATAAATAACTCCTGCTTGGGGTCCCCAAGCTCAGAGAAACTGCCTCCAGACCTGAGAGCACACACTCAACTGGGATCCCAAACAACTATCAATCACTGGTTTCTGCACTGAACTGACACCTGCTTGTGGAAACTCAGCTCTGAAGAGCAAGGGCAGGAGAGAACCACTGAGAGATATAAAAGAGACTAAGCGGAGACTAAGGGTCAGTGGTAAAAAGTCATTCCTTCATCAGTCTGTCTCCTGTTTCACCTGGGAGGGGTAGAGAAAGGAAGAATTTAGTGACAGTTCTTTGCAGGACAAGATCAGAAGGGAGAAGCAGTGAAGAAAAAAGGAGGGAGATTAATCAAGAGAGCATCCTTGTGTAACAGAAGCAAAGAAGAGGAAAACCCCTCCTTGTGTGCTTCAACCATCTAAGGTCTACTTCACCATGTGGTCCCTGGCCATAGTTTGTATCTCCAGCCTGCTTATGAGCACCCAGGCTCAAGGCACTGCCAGCTTCTCGAGAGGTAATGGCCAAAGTGGCCGCTGCCAGTACAGCTTCACCGTGGACAGCCCAAGGGAGGCCAGTTGCCCCTCTGTAGGCTCCGGACCTGAGATGGAAGCTCTGAAATCCAGACTGGGACTGCTGGAGGTTCTGGTTGCCCGCCTGGCTGGAGGGGAGACTCCAGGGGCTGTGGCTGGGACAGGGCTCCAGGAAGCCTACACCAAGGCCATGGGGGAGAAGGCACAGCTGCAGCGGGACAAGGACAGGCTGGCTCGGCAGGTGAACGAACTTCAACAAACTGTGGCCGAACTTCAGATGGAGGCTGAGAGGCTGAGGAGCAGACCTTGCCAGCAGGCACCTCCTCCAAGTGTGCCACAGCATGACAGTGGCATCCGTCCCGGAGCTGGTGAGTACCCTCCGTCTGTTAGTTACTGCAGTGGTTCCCAACTCTCACCCTTCTCTCAGCTCTCATGTTTACAGCTGAATGAATGGGTTCCTGATGTAACTGTAGGTCTGGTTTAAGGTTCTGAAGTAAGAAGTAAAAACAAAGGATGAGCCAGTAGAGGCATGCTTTCAAAGATGGATTTCTTTTATTATACATAGAAATGAACTGGCTGGTGTAAACTGACATGACAAATGCATATCAAAACCATTAATGCAGCAGAAAAACAGAGCAGGAAACCTGCTTGGTGCATAAACCGTGGAAGAACATTCCATTTTGCACACTTTGAAGTGCCAGAGGTAGTGAGTAATGTACCTCCAAGATTACCGTTGCCTGCACAGTCATATCTGACCGGTAGCATGAGTCACACATAGAAATAAGTCCTAGTGGGTTCCTTAGCTTGGGGTCCCGATGGGGAAACGCATGGATGAGATAGAGTTTTAGGGAGGATGGTGAACTTGTATGTGTGACATGGGATGACTCTGTATACATTTAAGGCCACTAAAACATGAATTTTAAACTCCACAGTAAAGTCTTTATGTGTGCTTGGACCAGTTGAGTGTTGGATTGGCAACCTGCCTTGATCTGGATTTGGTATGTGACCCCATCTTCTTTTTAAATGAGTCTGTAAAGTCTACAAAAGACACCCACCCTCTTACCTTATCTAAGCATCTTGTGGCTTGCAATTAACCCGGGATGGAGAGGGAACCCAACCTGCAGCCCTCCAATTCCCACTCTACACCTGTTTAGGTCAGGTTTAAGTTCCTCCCTAGCCATTGTTTCATTTTCCTATGCTGTACTTGTCTGTCTTTATCTGTTCTGCTCCTCTTTTTGACATATGCGGTCTGAGTGTCATGGCCAGTAGTGTCCAGGATCCACACATACAAGGTCATGTGGAAAATAGATCACAGCATATGACTGAAGCTGTTCTAAAATGTGAATGGAGTGAAACCAGAGGGAGGAAAGAGGCAGCGGACCGTAGAGATTCTCTTGACAGCAGGCAAAGGGACTCCTCTGTTTCCGAACCCTTTCCAGTTAAGAAAATCCTGACAGTTCCGAGTCATCCAGTACTACAAAAAGAACAGAGTCTTGTGTGTTGTGCAGGAACTTGTCCACGAGCAAAAAAATTTTTTTTTGCGCTATCTTCATTACATAAGCGTGCATGCATACCAAAGTCTAAATTGCAGTGTAAACAGCTCTCTAAATGGATGATATAACAATCATAAGAATACTGATCGCTGCCACATTTTGCTCTCTGGCTCATTTGCACTCATTAAAGCTGAGAGTTTCACTCATTTTCACTCATTAAAACTGCCAGTAGGGGCCAAAGCAGTTAGGCTGCAGAACAAAGGCTGAAAAGCGTCATAAGCAGAGAATCAATCAGGTGTAAACATTTCTGTTTGTATAAAATTAGTCTGAACTCTACCTGCCCCATGTTAAGTACTTGAAGTTCTGTTTGTATTGCCTCGATCTCCATCAAGCAACATGTGGCTCAGGCAGACACAAACAAACTCCAAAAACATTGTGCGTTTGTGTTAACCTTAGAAGATGGTTGGACCTGCATCTATCTGCCAGAGGAATACAGTGGCAAACTAATTGATCTTATATACTGTTGCTCCTAGCTGAACACATGACTGCTTCTTTTCACCTCAACTTATACACCTAAAACTTTACATATATCTTAAACTAAAAGCTCTTATATCTTCTATATCTTATACTAAAAGTTTATAGTTCAAAGAATCACCCCCTTCAAAATAAGTATGCAACTTCTAAAATCCAAGTGAAACATGTGATAGCACTAGTTCAGAAAAAAATAAAAGATCAGAATCACAGAGATGGATCAGTCAAGTGGAACTAATCACCTTCTCCATTGCACACCAAACTCATTGGCTTCCATCTGTGATAAACTGTAACTGTAAAAAATAAACTTTGGGTGGCAAGGCACTGTCAAAAGATCTCAGGTACAGGACAGGTACAAGTCAGGACATGGATACAAAAAAAAAAAAAGCAAAGGCATTATCAATCCCTAGGAGCATAGTAAAGTCTAAAGTAAAGTAAAGTGACCATTTGTCATACGTGAACACACCACAGCGCACAGTGTGAACAGCATGAAATTCCTTCTCTGCATTTAACCCAGTCACAAAGTGAAGCAGCAGGCAGCCAGGAACACGGCACCCAGGGAGCAGTGTGTGGGGATGGTACCTTGCTCCAGGGTACCTCAGAGGTACCACTAACAGTCTTGGGATTCAAACCCACAACCTTCTGATCACAGGGCCAACTCCCTAACCACTAGGCCACCAGCTGCCCTATAATGAAGAAATGGAAAGTGTTTGGTACTACTAGGACCCTCCCCAAATCAGGCTGTCCCTCCAAACTGGATGGAAGAGCGAGGAGGCCTGTGACAACTTTGAAGCAGTTACAGGAATTGATGGCAAAAAGTGGTCATTGTGTGGATGTTACAACATTATCACATATACTCCACAAATGTGGCTTGTAAGGGAGGGTTGCAAGAAAAAAGCCACTCCTCGAGAAAGGGCACATTAAGTCTCGACTGAGCTTTGTCAAGTGGTGTTACAGTCAGATGAGACAATAATCAAACTATTTGGCCTCTAAACCAAATAGGACGTCTGGTGGAAATCCAATACAGCTCACCATGCAATAACCACCATACCTACAGTAAAGCATGGTGGTGGCAGCATCCTGTTGGGAATGTTTCTCTGCAACAGGGACTTGGGCACTTATCAGGATAGAAGGAAAAATGGATGGGGCAAAATACCATCAAATTCTTGAGGAAAACCTGCTGCCCTCTGCCAGAAAGTTAATGGGAAGAAGGTTCACCTTCCAACATGACCCAAAGCACACAGCAAAATTCACCACTCAGTGTGTGTCCTAGTTAGATTGAAAATCTGTGAAATGACTTGACAGACTCAAAGCAGTAATTAAAGCAAAAGGTGGTTACAAAAAGTACTGACTCAGGGGGTGATCCTTTATTCATCTCAGTAATTCCTGTTTTTTTCTGAACTGTTGCTATCCTGTCTTTAACTTGTAAACGTTGCATTGAGTAAATACAGCTGGAATTTTGTTTTGTGTGTATCTTTATGTCAGGCTGAAAATATGTAAATATTTTCATGCGGGTGATTCTTTACTATACCCACTGTACCATAACCTATAACCTTAAACTAAGTCCTTATATACTTTTTATATCTTATGTACCTTAAACTAAATCTTATATATGGTACTGACAAACTAAAACCTAATACACCTTATATAAGAGAAGATAAGATAAGATAAGATCAGATCAGATAAGATAAGATGAGGTAAGATAAGAAAGAACTTTATTTATCCAGAAGGAAATTCTTTTGTCTTTAGCATGCTCAGTGCAACAGAAGAATATAATAAGACAATAGAGAATAAAAAAAATAGACAATAAACAATAGTGCAACACTATTACAGAACATTATTGTAACGAAATAAACTGTAACACTGTAACATTTCTGTGTGTGATTTAGTGTGCTGTACCAGCAGATCAGTAGTGCAAATGGTTATGAAAGTGACTTAGTGTTAATGCAATAAGAATAAAATAATGCAATAAAATAGCAGCAGATGATGAGGGGATGAGATTAACATTCTGTAACATTCAGTCAATTCACAGAAACAGTTGAGGTATATTGCACAAATCCGATTCTGAACAGAATGGCTTAAAAACTTAGAAAGATCACCTACAGAACAGAGAGGAGGCGCAGTCTCTATATACCTTAAACTTAAACTTTATATACCTTAAACTAAAACATTATTTTTGGCATTTACCTTAAACTAAAACCTTATTCACCTTATAAACTATTATATACTTTATATGCCATAAATAAAAACATTATGTACATTTAATTTAAATTAAACCTTATATACCTCAGGCTAAAACCTCATATACCTTAAACTAAAACATTATATGCCACATTTAACTTAAACTAAAACTCTATATACATTAAACTATTTTCGTACATATCAAACTAAACTTGTTCAAGTGAATCCAGCTTTGTTGTAGTCCCTCCTTTGCAAAACTAAGAATAATATAAAAATCTGATTCCCTTTGTCAGTGCAACGAATGTGACAAAAAACTTGCTTTCAGCTGTAATTATGCCCTGTTAGAATGGCTTGTAATTGCTTTGCCATACTGCATAATGGGCCTGAGGGGAAACAGCAGAGATTTGGTCTTCACTTTGTAGCCACTGAAGTGTTTCTGATTTATAAAGAGCGAGATGATACAGAAAGATGTATCTCTATATATAAATGTGTTGAAGACATTGCCTGGGAGTGTGTAAATGTGTGTGTGTGTATGCAAATGGACTCTATTACAGCTTGTAAGAGCTTTGCAGCACTCTGTCTGCCTGTCTGATACCATTCAACTGTCCTTATTGTACACCCTCCTCTAAGGAATTAGGGGAACAACATTGTCAGAGGGGGTCTCTCTCTGTGCCTCAATCAGGTCATGTATGGGAAGCAGTATTAAAGCCTCGATGTCTGAAATGTCTTTGTGTCTTGACTGCCTGAAGAGAAAAATCAGTTGGTATCAGTTATAGTTTCTTTCCATCTTGAAATTTAACTTTCTTTCTGCCATTTAGGCTCCGCCCTTTCTCATCTGGTGTCCAGACCAGGCGGGACACAAGGAGACACAAGCAGCCTGAGAGGTGAATTCCAACACACACACACATACAAAACACACCTACTTCTAGCCATTCTGTCCAGTGCAGATGCAGAACACTGTTAAAACGTTAAGTGAGAGTTAGTAGGCGAGGAGAAATTGGGAAATGTTATAGACTGTTAGGGAGTCTTTCACAGAACTCTTAGGCAAATGCAGAGGGCAATTACAGGGTGAAATGGGTGGCGTGAGCAACTTAACTTAACTCAGAGTATGAAAAAAAAAACATGCAGCCTGTTCCTTGAATAGTTTGTGTTGGATTGCTGAGAATCACGAACACAGGAAATTAGAACTCGGTCCCTTTACAGTCACCACAGCTCAGTTTCAGTCTAGAAGAAACTGCTACATCTGGCCTCCACCTGTCCTTGTACATTCATTCTGCCTCCACTCACCTTGGGCTTTTTGGATGCTTGAACGTCGTTTGAACTTTCTTTTTCATCGTTTTCTCCCTCCTCTCTTCCAGACCCGACTTGGCACTACGGCAGTCCAAGATACCAGGAGCTAAAGGCTGAAGTGGCTGAGGTTCCTGCCCCAACTTCAGAAGATCCAGAAGATAATACAGGTAAACGTGGCCATTCTCAGGACTCTTTACACACACCTTGTGAGCCACAATACCAGCATTTCAGCTAGAATCTATGAACACTTCCCCAGTGTAGACATCAAAATGTACTTCTGTTGTCTAACCCCCAACCCCAAACACACACACCTCCTTCCAGTCTTCCTCATTTGCCCCAAATACCAATGTGGCACACATCACTCTGCTGACAGCGCAAAACAAATAGTTATTTTTACCAATGTGCATGGGCCCTAAACAGTCCAGCTTATAAAAGGAGTTGGCTATCTTTAGTAAGGCACTAAAAAGGTAACATCAAGATTCATTTGGTAAGACCATCCTGCAAAACAAACTTTGTTCTTGCCACCACCCCAAGTCCTTTTGAATTCTGCCAAACATCCCAACCATGAACTTCCATCCATAGCTGCCCTTCATCTCCGTTTCAGAATATTTTAGGAAAGGGTTCGTACACCGTATACCCCCCGATCACTTGCACCAGCAAGAATGCTGGGATGACCTGAGATCTCCTTAGTAAATATGGTTCCTTCCAATCATGCTTATGTACTTTCTCAGTTCAACCCCAATGCATTACATTCTATGCATGCAATGCTTGATGTTCCACACTTGCTGTAAGTACATGACAAATACGTGATCTGAAATATGGATTCATATTTTGCTATCAAAGGTACCGATATCCTCCTCTGGTCTCTCTTTCAGGCTGTGGTGAGCTGCTGTCCGTGAGTGAGCCAGTGACCCACCGTAAGGCAGACAGCATTGCTGGTAAATATGGTGTGTGGATGCAGGACCCAGAGTCCGTTGCACCATACGGCCCGGGTATGGTGTGGCGGATTGACACAGTAGGCTCTGAGGTCCGACAGCTCTTCGGCTATGAAGACATGGACCAGCTGTCCCGCGGCTTCCCCACCAAAGTTCTGCTCCTACCTGAGGCTGTGGAGAGCACAGGGGCCACAATGTACCGCGGCTCTCTCTACTACCAGCGGCGTCGCAGCCGTACCCTGATACGCTACGACCTGGTCTCCGAGAGCGTGGCTGCCCGGAGAGACTTGCCCCATGCTGGCTTCCATGGCCAGTTCCCCTACTCCTGGGGTGGCTACACAGACATCGACTTTGCCGTAGACGAGGAGGGCCTGTGGGTCATCTACAGCACCAACAAGGCCAAGGGTGCCATCGTGATCTCCCAGCTGGACCCTCACAGTCTGGAGGTGAAGAGAAGCTGGGAGACCAACATCCGCAAGACCACAGTGGCCAACGCCTTCATCATCTGCGGCAGGCTGTACACAGTGGCCAGCTATACTTCTCCAAACACCACCGTCAATTACAGCTTTGACACGGCCACCAGTCAGAGCAAAGCCATCTCAGTGCCGTTCAAGAACCAGTACCGTTACAACAGCATGATCGACTACAACCCAGTCCAGAGAAAGCTCTTCGCCTGGGACAACTACCACATCGTGTCGTATGACATACGGCTGGGCAAACAGTAAAGCACTGTGCGAGGAAGGTGGTTACAGAGTCAAGAAGGGTTTAAATTATAGACTGCAAAAACAGGTCATATTGGCTTTGCGATTATTAATAGACCTACAGTTTAAAACTATCATGAATAAAAATAGAATTACTGAATAATTTTGTAAACATGTACATTAATACACAATGCCAGACACACAATCACTCTTTACACCAATGCAAGCTTTGAAAAGTATAGAAATATCTGATTTTGTTTCTTCAGTCACCAAGCTCAAGGTGCATTTACAGAAACACAGGCAACCACTTCTGTAAAGATGCTCCGGTCTTAGATAATCATAGCTTTGTTAGCTTCTACTTGTATTTTTCTCTCCTTTAAACTTATGAATTGTCCATTGTGGTATATTAATATTTTGATTTGTTTTTGTGATTATGGCATTTTTCATGCATCGTCACTCCCAAAAAGCTATTTTTTTTTTTTAAATGGGAGATTATATGTATTCTTTTCCTTTGCAGTGGCATGGCCCACTTAAATGTGTTAATAGAGAAATTATTTTTCTACATTTTCTTGTTTGTAACTCCATGTGTTTGTGTACAGCACTGAAAAGCAGTCTGGGAGAGGGGATATTCTGTTTATCAGTATTAAAGTTCGGTACAAAACTCAAGACCCAAGAAACAACAAAACAAGAACCCTGCACTTAATTCTCCCCCTCTCAGTTACTCCTCCCAGCTTTTTAGAAACTTTTATAGCTACTACAGCATGGTTATTCATAGGAAAAATGATATAAAATTAAAGTTCATTAATACTGAATAAACTTTATAGTGAAAAATGCATATGCCTTATGTTCTCTTTTTTAACCATTTTTTAACAATATTGCTATGCAGACAGAAGCAATCACCAGTGCAAAGTACTCAATTTTTTAACAGCATATTATTTTATTAGTTTCTGTAACCAAACCAAGAGAATGTAAATAAGACCTTACATATTTTATTACAGCGATTTAACCCCTGTACAAGAAAAAAAAAAAAAAAAAAGAGAAAAAAAAATCATTCCTCTCTCCACTCCTTCCTCTCTTGTTAGTTTCTCATTTGGGAGGGCCGCACTGAAAACACCTGTATATCTATAGCCCCCCTTTGCCATAGCAACCTGAGAGAAATGGACTGGAGAGGGTAGAGGCCCAGTTGATTGAGGCCTGTGGTCATTCCAACTGAAAATAAAGTCCTTTTTGCTTCTGAACTACAGTTCAATTTCAAAACAAACAAAAAAAAACAAACAAAAAAAACCTCATCTTTTTCTGCCCTTGGTTGCTCTTCTCTACAGGCTGACTCACACTGTAAATTTGTCTTTAATCTTGCGGCTATCGTCTTAAGCTTTAATCAAATACTGCTGCCCAACACAGACCGCCCCTGACCTCCCTGTGCTGTGATTGACTGTAAGAGAGGTCAGGGTCCTGCCCTACGGCACTGTCAGCAGCACGGCTGGGAGAGTTGTAGAAAGGAGAGTGAAAGACTAAAGATGTTCGAGATGACTGGGAGAGAAAGTGAAGCATATTAAAACACCTCCACTTGTATTCAGAAATCAGTGAAGGGGAAGTTCTTCAGCCAATAGAAGGCAGTTACACAACTGCTCTGGAGCAAACTGGAGTTTATATAAAAAAAAAAAAAAAAAAATCTGTACTACCTGTGGACCAAGAGCTTTTGGAGCTGTCGTCTGTCAGTGTATGTGTACAATGAAGTGGCTTTCTTATAATGCCTAAACTTTGGCTAAAGATTCAAAGTGAGGTTTCATACACATACATGCTCCCACTTTTCCAACAACCCTCAATCAAAAAAAAAAAAAAAAAAACTACAGAGAAGAAGGCAGGAAGAAAGGCTCACAGTGGAGACTGCAATCAATGAATCAATTGTCAAATCCATCAATAATCTATCAAATCAGTGGCTCTAACAGCACATTTCTCTCAGGGAAATGAAAAGCGCAAAGAGAAGAAGCAACTGAGATTCATAAACCGTTCTCATGTTTTTGGCATACCACTTGGTCAGGAGAAACGTCGCTATAGTGAAAGGGAGAACGCGAGCAGTGGCCGTGCACACAAATTAGTGATGTGGGTGTGCATATTTTCTTTATATCTCTTCCTCTTAGACATTAACAGCAAGGTTTGGGGAAGGGAAAAAAAAAAAAAAAAAAAAAAAAAAGGTGCCAGAACGCAAAATCTAGAACGACAAATCTTTTAAATAAAGGTTTGTTTCTTGAAATTCAAAAACAAATAAAGGACAAAGACAAAGTTCTTCAGTAGAAACTGCCCCCGTTAAGACAGGGGGAGAGGTGAGGGGCGAAACTCAACCCAAAATAATGAATTTAAAATGAAAATGAATTTGCATACTCAGCAGCAAATGTAACCTCTCCTGGTGCTTTTAATCTACACTGTACACTAGGGATCGTACAGTGATTGGTTTTCAGCCTTTTATCTGAGTTTATCTTTAAAAAACAAAAACAAAACAAAACAAAACAAAAACAACAAACACACCCACGCTAGAGATGCCAGCACTCCAACAATCACCCGTCCACCATAGAGAGAAAAGGATGGAGGGGTCTGGAAAGGATTGTAGTAGGATGAGGCTATAGTAAAGGTGATGAACACCCAGTACCTCTTAATCGGTAAGCTATTGTTCATCCTGCATCCCCATCCTTTTCTCCAAAACCCACCCTTCCTACTCTCCACCAGGGCTGCACGTGCTCTAGCAGATGTTCTCAGTCAAATCCCTCTATCCATCAATCTGTTCATCTGTCTGTCCGTCTTGCTGAAGGTGGACACGTTTACTTGCTCTCTTCTGGTTTGATGGCCTGGGGCTTGATGGGGCCAGTCCGAATAGGCTTGGCAGTAGCGAGCGGTGTGGATTTGTCAGGTTCACCACGGTCGGGTGGAGCCCCCTGGTGGTTGGGGCCAACACTGTCGATAGGCTTGCCTGCTCCCTCCATACGAGTGGCCTTAGAAGCTGGAGGCTTAAGCTGTTGCTGCTGCTGCTCAGAGAAGAACTTATGAGTGGATTGTAGTACCTCTGCTCTTTGTTTCGCCTAGGAGAGGGAGGATAAATGGAATGATGTTTTCAAACGTATTCAAGAAAGGAAGCTATTACAAATTAAGGCAATGTTGGGTCTTTTGTTTCCTTATTTACTATATTGTAATACTAAGAACAAAAATAGTCAGTGTCAATTTTTTAGCATTCTGATTACATAAGCAATATCCTATATAAACTATATTTTCTTTACCTTAAGGTCCTGCTCAGCCTTTAGAGCAGCCTGCGTTCCACGGGGTGCAAGAGGAGGCCCAGAGGGGCCACGGGGTGGATGCTGGGGTCTAGGGTGAGGCATCAGGCCCCCGCTCAGGTTGGGAGACATAGGGGGGCCCATAGGGGTCCGCTGCACTCCTCCAGGAAAAGAGTTAGCATGAGGGGGACGTACCAGAGGAGACACCATGTTGGGCTGGGACAACATCTGCATGGGTTGGAAAAGAAAAAAAACAAAAAAACAAAAACAAAAAAAAAAAAAAAAAGTAATTTTGCATATTTTTTTTTCTAATTAAATACAAAGACAAAATGGCTGTTTAGTCTGAATAGAGTATGAGAGCTTTCATTGCTTGCCTGTGGGTTGAACTGTCCAGGAAAGTGCTGTGGGATGCGCATGCCTTGTGATCCAGACTGAAACTGTTTGGGATACAGCATGCTGTTCATCTTACTTGATTGGCTGCTGGGGCTTGTGGAGCTTGCCCTGAGGAGAGGGGAGCGGAATATCACAGACTGAGCTCTGTGACAAAACAGGCAATAGATATGTAATACATGTGAAGGAAGTTTCTGGTCTTGTATGAATTTGAGGCTGCATTCCAAAAGCTAGTTTGCATGTCTAGGCCGCAACATCAAAGGCTATTCCAATCAGAAGGATCCTTTGAGGACACCACTAGAGCATCCTTCACAGCCTTCTGTTGTCTGTTCTTTTGTGCTTGTGTCTGACCCAAAGAAAGACAAGACCTTACTCGCATCAGCTTAGCACAACAGACCACAGCTACAGAGACCAAAAAACAGATTTCAATTTCTCTGTCATTTCAAAACCAAACCACTGGACTTCATTTCCTCAAATTTGTGACATCACCTAAACTTGTGCCAGGGTACCTTCGGTTAGCCGGAATCTAGTTTTGTAGTGAGCAGAGCTGTTCCCAGCTACTAATAGCTATGCTCACTACAGAGGTGAGGTGTTAGTGTTAACACATTTTTTTAAGTGCTCCGAATCAAACTGGTGAAACGCCACTGGAAAGGTTACTCTCCATGCACAGGCCTGACAGTGGAAAAGAGAGCAAAGTTGACTCTACCTGTAAGGACTTGAGGTGGGGGTAGTGCTTCTTGCACTGACTGGAGGAGTTCCAGGTTTCACATCCATCCCACTGCCAAACAGCTTTAAGTCCATCTCGCACATCTGTCAGAAACAGATTTAACTTCATTTCATTCAGATGCATTTGCTAGGCTTTTTTTTTTTAATAGTCATTTTTGTCAATTACACTACCTGCATTAAAGCAAAAGTGAATTTATATGTTCTCAAACAATAAGACTGTGAAAGTGTGTCTGTACCTTGTTAGAAGGCTGCATCATGCTGTGTGTGTTCTGGCCAATGAGGCCACGGTAGGGCTGACTGTTCGGGGGTTGGCGGTTTAGGTTTGGCGGTTGGGCCTGTGGAGGAGTTGGGGGCAGAGACTGGGGCAGGGCTAGCAGAGGCTGACCTCCACCAGAACCAAAACTTGGCAATGACAACTGCGAACCAGGCATGGGGACTGTAACCTAAGGAAAGAAGAGAAGAATAAACATTTCATGAACGCCAAGTAACTGGGGAGAGAGGACAAAAAAAAAAAAAAAACACACAAAGCATTCCTCTGATATTCTGCAACTAATGATTGATGTAGGACATAAAATCAAATCCCTATTGTGTTTACCTCCAGAAAACAGATAACCATACTCTACTGCAGAACCCCTTTTGGAGGAAGTGCCATTACCTGTTGCAGTGCAGAGCTGGGGCTTTGCGTAGAGCTGTAGTAGCTATTCTGTGTGTGCTGCTGCACTTGTCCAGAGTACAGGTTTGAATGCTGACTCATCCCCTGGCGCTGCAACACAATCACAGTGCAAGTTAGGAAAGTGGCACAAAGAATTAGAATAAAAGAAAACGTTGCTTTGAAGCACTGGCTTGGGAGTAAACAGTGTCATATTCAGTAGTAAATATCAAAAAAGATTTTACAATTCAAAACTGACATTTGATTCAAAACTGTTTTTAACTTCCAGATTTATACCTGCAGTATGTGTGTGTCTATGAGCTGGGAGCCACCTATGCCAGAGGGCTGGTTGAGCTGGGGCTCAAACAAGATGGGGATGTGCTGAGCGTTAGATGTCTGCTGGAAGGCCAAACTTGACTGTGGCTTTGCCAGTTCTGGGGGCTGTACACCTGGGTAACTATGCAAGGCGGTTCCAGATAGCATGATGGGCGACGGCTGGGAGAGACTATTCTGCATGAAAGCCTGCTGAGACCTGGAGAAAACAGGCAGGGATGCTGACATTAGGTGCTCAGTAAAGACTGCAAACAACTGCTGTTCTGTATGAAATGCAAAATAAACTTTTCAAAAACTCAAAAGACTATGGGACTTACACTTACATGATGTTCCAGAGGAGAAAGTATTTTAAACAGCAATTTGACATGCTTCAAACAATGCAGGTTAATTATTCTTAGATCTCTTCACAAGTTAAGTTTTTAGTTTAAAAAAAAAAAGTGAATTTTAAACAGTTTAAACAAAAATAATTTAAATAATTTAAAATATCTTAAAAAGAACAAGCAAAGTGCAGTTGAAAATATCTGATGAAGAGTTTATGTTCATTATCTATGAATGATCTGTCAGCAGTGACATTAGGTGTACCTGTATGGTTGAATGGAGGAGCTAAACAGGTCTTGTGGCTGAGAAACAGGAGGGCCAGTGCTGAGACCAAGCTGGGCCTGGTGTTGGGGCTGACCCTGCAGGGGGGCGTAGATGGGGATCGGAATCTGTTGCACTGCTGTCGGCTACATAAGCACAATCACAAGTGAATGTCACACACTAATTTACAGACTACAAAGACATACAATTTACATTTTACACAGTATAATGTATAGACTAGATAGGCCCAAAAAACTGGAGGGTGGGTGTCCAGCACAGTTTAGTGACATCCTTGCTCAAATGCACCTGGTTTAACTCACTTAAGTACTTGGTTTAGAGAGTGTTTGAGGAGGGTAACTACCAAACTGTGCCAGGCTAGGCTTTTCTGACATAATCTGAAGATCAGAATATTAAGTCAGAAAAATCATACACCAACATGTATACCTCTCAGTATAAAGATTAAAAAGGTGATTCAGTAAAATCATAGATCAGGAGCATTCAGCTCTGGTTGTGGAGGGTGTCTAGCACATTTTAGTGATTTCTCTGCTCAAAAACACCCAGACATTTAATCACAAAACTGTGCTGGACATCAGCCTTCAGGACCAGAGTTGAACTCTCTGGCACAGCATATCCTAATCAGAAAAAAGTCATAGCTGTAAGAATTTAGTGACATATTTGGCAAAGCGATCAACCCTACAACTTCACAGGAATTTTTCAAAACAGGTGTACAGGACCAGCACTGATATATCAATACTGAAAGTAGGCAGGATTTACCTGTGAGAGACCAGGCTGAAACCCTTGCTGCTGGGCAATGGAAGGGGGAGGCAGGCGAGGGTGAGGTGTGCTAAACAGGTGACTGGTGTCCATGTAGAATGCTGGGATTTGGGCTGCAGAACCTACACACAGTGAGCAAATACTAAGTACACTGACAACAAAGCCTGAAAAACAAAGTGAACTGATTACACAAGAAGAGGGTTTAAAGGCTGAGAAAGAACAATAGTTCTAAAAATAGAAGAAACCTAGCGAGGAAAAAAAGGGCAACCATATACAAGCCTGATAAAATGTGAACTTGTATCAATGTGGTATACACATACACTTGTGTATGTCTGAGAGAGCCAAGTGAATCCCATACCTGCTGCAGACTGAGAGACGAAGACCTGTGGGGTCTGCTGTTGCTGTTGCTGTGGTAACAAGGAGGGCACACAACCCAGCTGGGAGAAGTTGCTGTTTGACATTCCAGAACTTTGCAGCTGCTGGGGCTTCACTTTGCAGATGTTGGGAGGGTCAGACGCAGATGTGGTCTTAGTGCTCAAAGAAGAGGTGGTGTAGGTGGCAGAACCTGCAGAATTTGTAGTCACCATAAATCACATGAATCCTTATTAGAGATTTTCTTCTCTGATAAAGCAACCTTGAGTATCTGCCAATCTGACACCAGTTATAATTAATTTGTCTGGATAGACTTTTAATCGGCAATGGTCTCCTACTTCCCTCTATAGCGCCAAGTTATAAAGTAAGTTTAGAAGGAAAAAAAAAAACAAACAAAAACAAAAAAAAAAACAATTTGGCCATTATGGAATTCTACATACATGGTTGAATTGGCAGTGGCTCTTTGTTACACATATTATATACTATGTGGGTGCAGGAGCCTGTATTTCAATTCTTATACAGTGCACTACGTAAGGAGTAGCAAGCTATTTGAGACACGGCCTTGCTGCTCATCTGTGTTACTCCAGTCCTCCTCCTGTTTCTCTCTTTATAGCATGTTGCTCAAAGTTCAGTCATGCATTTACATATTGGATCGGCACATTCCTAGTCCTCATGAATAACAGATGGTTAGCTAAGGAGGTTTGGTATAAGGCAGCATAAAGCAATGTAATGGACAATTACACTGCAGACTGAAAAGCTGAGAAGCAGATGACTAAGTGATTTTATATGGACTTTATCATAGCTTACCCGACAGCGAGGTGCTAGGTGTAACAGAGGCAACAGGTATCTGAGGCACAGAGGCGCTGGAGAAGGAGCTGAAAGAGGCACTGCCTGCTCCTCCTCCACTGGTGATGGGGGAGGCGGAGGAGGTGACAGGAGAGCTCTTTTCTCCCAGACTGGGAGAATTCTCCCATGCCTTACGAGCTGATTCCATCTGGGGAAGTGGCAAAAAGGCAAAGGGTTATAAATGTGTCTGGTGCATACTGTTCCGCACTTCACAGGGTTTGAAATGTAAGCATTTGTGCATAGCTTAACGGAGGTGTCTTCTAGGCTTTCTCTGGCACAGCGTTAAGGAATGCACTAACATGTGACAACTCTTGCTTACTGTGAGGAAAAGACAAGACAGAGGGTGCAAAGATGTGTCACCTTCAGTGTGAGGTCCACTGTAGCAGGCGAGACAGTGCTGAGGCTGGAGCTCTGCTGTAGGGCTTCTCTACGAGGCAGAGGCAGCGAATGAGGCAGCGCCACCTGAACAATACACACAAGAACAGAAAGGTGACTTACATTATGCGTAAAACTGACTTGAAAGAATAACAGGCAGAGAACAGGAAGCAAAAGCAAGCAAGAAAAAGGGGGGGAAAGAAAGGAACGGCAGAGAAAAGAGAGTAGGTGATGGCTCACATTAGCAACCAGGCTGTCCTCCATTTTGCTCCCTCCGGTGGGTACAGTATCGGCCAGGGAGGAGGACGGGGTAGTGTAGTCAGTTACAGACTCCTGCAAAACAGCATCACCATCACTTACATCTTACACATCAACAGCCCCCCCAAAATGATATAAATGTAAAAAAAATAAAAAAATTGAAATCACATTTATGAATACCTATAAAAACACATGCAAGTACAAAATACATTCCAGATTGTTAACATTCATTTGTATTCCAATATAAATAAAAAGCTGTCTGTACAGTGGCCGTGCAAAATTTTCAGTTAGATGAGCTGACAGTGCCATACCTTAGAGCTGCTTGAGTATTCAGCTGAAGGGACAGTGATCATGCCCTCAATATCGCCTCCAAGTTCAGGAACTTTGTCTTTGGCAGGAGAGCTAGAGTCTCTGTCCCGGTTGCTTCCAGGACCACTCTTCTCCAAACCCTCTCCATCTGACTGGCGGCCATCTTTGGCCTTCCGGTTCTTCAGTGAGCGCTCCTTACCGATGGGGCCTGGCTTGTACTCCTTCTGCTCAGGAGCAGCAATGTCAGGCAGCTGGGCAACAAATACGGCCAGGGATAAGCTTACAGCCGTAACTCTTGGTATACCACATAATTGCATTTCTATGGCTATTTATCTCTGTATACTCCACTGTAATGTGCTAGAAGTATGTAAGCAAATGCCTTACCTTTTGTGGCTTGATTGGTCCAGCACGAGGGTGTTTCTGTCTCTGTTCTTTTGGTTCAGGTAGTTTATTATCAGGTGTTTTTTCTAGTAGGGGTGGTACTCCATCACTGTCTGTGCTACCCGCTGAAGAGGGAGCGCCAAACTGTATGCTCTCCATGCCAAGCTCCACACCACCTTCCGATCCAGCCTTTCCACCCTTATAACATACATACAGTTTTACTTA
Organism: Brycinus macrolepidotus; assembly: GCA_037974445.1. NCBI lineage: Eukaryota > Metazoa > Chordata > Actinopteri > Characiformes > Alestidae > Brycinus > Brycinus macrolepidotus. Next base: position 11,010,019 of record JBBPCZ010000163.1, on the reverse strand, counting down.
ACCGTACTGAGACTGTGACTAAGGTGTATATCTCAGATGAGACAACTTTAGTTCTCATATGTTATTTTATAAAACTCTAAAATCTGATTCTTGTATGGGTCCAACTAGCCAGCTGAAATAGTAAGTATGATAAGTAGTGTCAATCAAGTAATATGGAACCACACTCACTTCGGAAGTCACGGTCCCAGTGAAGGAAGTCAGGGGTTTATTCCAGGCGCTGACTGACGGTGGTTGAGGAGGGCTGATGGGTCCAACTGGAATTAAAACAAGAAATATTTTTAATACAACGTTAAAACGTCATTAACTTGCACTTATCACAGGAATGGCCTGGAAACCGATCAGTAGTGTGTAAGTGCATTTTATCTAACAAATGTATAACTGGGCCTTCTGCAGCCAGTCAGTTGAATTTTAGCTTATCTGAAAGTGTAGCCACTGTTACTCAAGAGAAAATCATCCCGATTTAACCAAAACCACTTAAATCATTCTTAATTATTCCTCAATAAAAAATGATCAATTTACATCTTTGATGTGAAATTTTCCATTGTGCTATTTTCATATGGTTGATACTCCAGTTTAACCTGTGTGTATTATGTGTAAGCACTAAAGTATGTAAAAGTTTATTCTTCCCCCACAGTTGAATAAAACTGTTGAAAGTTAAGCCAACATAAATTCAAATGGCAAAAAAAAAATCCCAGCATCCTCAAAGTACATAAGCCACACAAAACTGAGTAACACCCAAATGTGATCAGATATATAAAAATGCTTACGTTTCTTGACGTCTGGGAGTACTGCAGAGCCAGCTACCTTATTTTCCCACAGTTCTGTACCCAGATTGCTGTGCGTCTGGGTCTTGGTAGAGAAGTCTACAGTTGAAGGGGCCAAAGGGGCAACAGCACCTTCTAGAGGCTGGGAGGAGATGGAGCTCTGGGCCTGAGAAGGAAGACTGTGCTGAGACACAGAGACAGCTATCTGTGGCTGAGACTGAGGCTGCTGAGGTGGTTGAGGAGTAGTAGTCTGGGCCTGATGAACAGGCGCTGCAGCCTGCTGCTGAGAGACCGTTGATGCTTGCTGCTGTTGCTGCTTTTTGGCAAACCTCGGAGGCAGCTTGGAGCCACCCCCACTTCTGCTCTTCTCCCCTGAACTCTTTTTACTCCAGTTCTGAAAAAAGGACAAATGCATAGGATTATAGACTTTTATATGACTTGAGAATAAGACAAACCCTTATATCAGGCTTTTTTATATCAAGTACAGGCTTTATTATAATCCAGTCTGAGTAATGTCAAGTCTCACAGCTGAAGTCCAACCTTCCTATCAAACTCCTCCAAATGGTGTATTCAGTAGTTGTACAGGGGCAGACTGCAATAACCATGTTAACAGGCTAGCCAAGAGTCATTCTTTACTCACTTGTGACTCAACTGCAAACTGTCACCACAGATGTGACACAAAAATGGCAAAATTACTCCTCCTTTGCTGACCTGTACAGTCTGTTCCTCTTTCTTTCTCCTCTCCTCATCCTGCAGACGTTTCTGTTGCTTCCGAGACACAACCTCTGTGAAGCCATCATCATTAGTGTTGGACTGGAGGTCCTCCAGGGTTGTTACCTCTGGATGGTCATCAATTATCACCACACCTGAAGACATGGAAAAGAAGCAGAATGTGCCACTGAGCTTTAAAACCTCTTAAAGCTCAAAGCTTGCTAGTGCGCCAAAAACACATGGCAACAGAGTTAAAAACAGAGCTGACACTATACAGGATTCGTCACTCACTAGCATAGTTGTTGAGGTCAAACTGAGACAGAGCGTTCTCCTTCTCCTTAGGTTTCTTCACGGCTTGCTTGGCCTCCTCTTTGCGGCGGCCAGTAGCTTGCTCTTTACTGGCCTTCTGACCTGCTCCTGCCTGGGCTGAATCTGCACTCTGTGCTGCAGCACTACAGAAAGAGTGAGAGAATAGCATGGAAAATTCAAAAGTTACAGCATGCCACACGTAAGAGAACGTGTGAAACAGATCTACTGTACATAAGGATAGCTGTGCTGCATTTACAATGAAATGAGAAGTAAATATTTTAATGGATACATGTTGGAACAAAATGTTCCAGTAAAAGGCTAAACAAACAAACAAACAAACAAAAAAAAAACAGCACTACTCAGCTTTCGGGGGAGGGGGGGTATAAATAAATAAAATCATGGCAGTCTAAAAATATGACCAGCTAGTGCCTATATTTGGATGCCTATATTAAGGAAAATAACAGCAATTAGCACAGAAGATATTGCCCACATATCTGGATCAAATGGAAGTCTATTAAAAGACTCAAAGCTACTCCAGCAAAACACTTAAAAAGAATGGCAGAGGGAAATAAGCATGTAACTCATATCAATAAAATGATGCAGGTAAAGGTTTACACTAAATTAAAATTTGTCACTGTAGCTAATCATGTATTAGGCTCTGAATAACAAAAGAGAAAGCACTCTCTAAATGGCACAGTCGCAAAAGCACTCACCCTCTACGTCCAGATTTGGCTCCTGACCCGCCCCTGCGCTCGCTCTTGCCTCCTGCATATCCTCTGCCTGATTTGGCCCCACTGTTCCCTCTGCGATTCTGTCTGTCCACTGGCCTCTGGCTAGAGAAGCTCCTCTTGACTGTGGGAACTACCTCACGTTTCGGAGTCACTCCTCCCTCATTTGGGGACTTGCTCTGGGATCCTGCCGGTTGGGGAGGCTGAGATGATGCTGTTGCAGCAACAGCCGCTTCCAGTGCACCCTTCCTCTCTTCTCTCTCCCGTCGCTCATTGAAGTCGCTACTTTCGGATGCTGTCTCCCATTCCTCATTAGCCTGGTCCGAAGAGTTCTGATTAGACAGGTCAGGCGATTTGCTGCCAGCAGCAACCACTCTGCTAGTTCCTGTCTCAGGAAGTACAGTCTCTGTGACAGGAAGTTCAGGAGGAGTGGGAACAGCAGAGATTGGTGCTGGAGTTGCAACAGCAGCACTTTCAGGTAGGGTGACTGGCGTCCCCGGGGCTTTGGACAGAACTGGGGAAACGGATGCAGGTGAAGGGTCAACCAGGGCTTCTGCTGCTGTTGTGGGAGGTGCTTCACCTGCTATGACTGCTGCTTCTCGCTCCTTAAGGCGCCTAAAGCGTGGAGGTTTGTCCTGCCTTGGAGGTCGTGCAGGTCTGGGTCTTCGAGGCCTCTCTCTCGTGCTCTGGCCCGCTTCTCTTACTTTCTTACCCTCATATTTAGGTAAGCGCTGCTCAGCTGGCGCACCATCCAATCGGGACATATCCGCCTCTTCTGGTCGGAAAGTCTCCATGGGTTTGGAAGGCCATGGCAGGCTCTCTCTTGCTCCAGTTCGACGCAGGGGACCTGATCTGGGGGCACCCCTCTCTCTGCCTCCTCCTCTTCGGTTGTAGAGTCCCCCTCTACCACGTCTAGATGGTTCACCTTTAGGCAGAAATCCAGGTTTAGGCCGGCTGTCCTCTTCACCCCGAGAGCCAGATTTGTCTGGTAGGTGCCCAGGTCCAAAGCCTGAAGCCGTTTTGGCAGAGGAGCGAGAGTCTGGCAACTCACGACGCAGAGGTCTGCTGGGCTTAGCACTGGGTTCGCGGTCAGAAGCTCCAGTGTCGCTGGCAGACTCTCGCCCTTCGCTTTCTGAGTCAGTGTCTGAGCCTCTCCTGCGCCTGCGTTTGGGTAGCACTTCGAAGTCTGAGCTTTCACTGCGAGTCTCACTCTCCTCACGACAGCGGAAGCCCGTACCACCTGCAGTAGTTAGTAAGTCTGAGCGAGAGCGCGGCTCTCTGTATGGGAATTCGCCTCGACTGCGTCCACGGCTGGCCCGTCCTCTGCCACTGTAGCTGCCCCGGTAACTGCGACCACGCGAGTAGTATTCTCCCCGACCCCGACCTTTGAAGCTTGCATCAGGCGGCCAGTCATTGTCCCTCTCGGTCTCTCTATCCCTCTCACGTTCTCTCTCCCTCTCTCTTTCATCTCTGCGGTAGGCTCTGGGTGGAAGGTTTGATTCCTTACGAGAGGGTAGTTTAGGTTCGGAGCGTTTCTCGCTAGGTGGAGGCTTGCTTGGTTTCTCCTCTTGACTGCTGGCAGTAGCTGTATTTGCCTGTACCTGCGGCTCTCTTGATTTACTAACACTTGTAGCCACTCGCCCCTCTGGTTCGGCCATGTTATCTTTTTGATCCTCGCTGGAAAGCTTCTGCCCATCGGACACTGCAGCTGCTGCAGACAATGGAGTTTTGTTGGATGACCCTTCTTTTTTTGGTCGCTCCCCTCGTTCGTGACGCTCCTCTTTCTCTCTTCTCTGTTCCCGCTCCTCCTTCATATCACGAAGGACAGGTTTCTTTATCGGTCCAGACCTCCTAACTGGCCGATCCCCTCCGGCTCCATCTCTCCTACCTGCACCTGAGCCACGAGAGCCCCAGCGCAGCTCAGCCTTCTGCTTGTTGGATGCTGGCAATGGAAGTTTATCTGACTTGTGCATGCTTTCAGCAGCTGTGGGTGGGGTGGCCCGGCTGTTAATTGCAGGTCCGGGGCCAAAGGGCTCCTTTCTACAACAATCCTCCAACCGTTCTGTGGCACTGGGTAGATCCAAGGTCTTTTGAGTCTTAGAAACAGCATCAAACCTGGGCTCCTCCAGTTTAAGAGAGTGGCTGGAACCCTGGGAGATGGTCCTCTTCAGCACAGCCTGTCCAATGGATTCTACTTCTTCTCCGCCAGAAAGTGTGGCTGTCTCTGGTTCAAAGGAAGAAATGACTGGAGTCCTGTCTGCCTGCAGGAGGCTTGGCACCTCTTCTGAGACATGGCTGAAGGCAGATAGAGGCTCAGAAGCGTCCCTAAAGAAATCACTCTTGCTTCTAGGCTCCATTGAGCTATGCTCTTGGGGATACACAGCTGATAATCCTCTCTCCAACTCCAGACCAGTATCCAGTCTGTCCATAACACAAAAATGAAAGTGTACGTGTATGGTAAGAAGCTCTACTCATTTTTACTCTCATTTACAGATGATCAAAATTAATTTTAAAGTCTGGAGAACTTCAAAGTTATGTCAAGGTGTGTGCGTTAGTGTCAATAAGCTGAAAATTAGACTATTAATTATTAGACATAATTATTAGACAAAATTAAGGGTTGTAATGAACAAATTAGAAACTTTTCCGCTTATTGGCAAATAATACAATGGCTGCCAATACAAAGTACATCCATTCAAACTACCATGTGTAAAATTGTGAACAGTTACATCTAAATTTCCCAACCTTGGCTCCTTGCAATCCTCTGGACATTTGGGAGGCGTAACAGAAGGTAAGGGCTCAGCTGGGGGATAAGGGTCAGAACCCCACACCATTCGTGGCTCGCTTGGCATACCATGGTCTCTGACTGGTCGGGTGAGATGGTCAAAGGAGTCAGAACCAGAGCTGCTGTTATCTGTGGGCTCTCTTCGGACCAGCTGCTTAGGAGGCATTCTGCCTGCTAACAAATAAATTATGAAAAGATCAGACAGGCTGGGAGAGGAACTGATTAGGCATTAATATACTGTTTCCTTCAACAACCAACAACTTAAGGAACATCAAAAATACTCTACCACATCAAAAAGCAGAGCTAACAGTCAAAGAAAAGATGGCACAAAAAGAAAGGGTTATACTGTATTAAGAACACCCAAAAATATTAGAAAGACAATTCTGTTGAGACAGCAAAAGGACTTTGACAATCTGCAAAAAGTGCTGAAGATGGTATAATCTACCCGGATGCATGGGTGGCATATCCATAGGAGGACGTCCAGACATCATACGTGGGTCCATGTATGACTGCATCATGAGCCAGCGTGGGTCAAAGCCCATGGAGGCCAGATGCTGGTGGTGAGGACCAATGGGCTGATAGAGAGAGCGATGCTGTGGGGGGACTGATCCTCCAGATGGAGACACTGAGCCTCCACCACTCTGTTGCTGCTGCTGCTGCTGCTGTTGCCACTGCTGTTGCTTAAGCTGCTCCTGAGGGGGAAAAATTTGTCAAAAGACTGTCGATCTAAATATTGTCATGCTGAACATCTCTAGATGTTAGTACAGAGAAGGGGAAGACAAATGCTTCATGAATATCAAGTTGACATTAACAACTGCCCAAGTACTTGGGGAAAATAAAACACAAAGTGGAGATAGCAGAACTGAATATCACTTGTCAGGGTAGACAAGTTGTTGGGACAATCTATTCAATGAAGAATGTATTTCATTTTATTATATAAAAAAGCAACACCATCCCAACACAAAAAAGCAGTGTCAAGTTAAATGTTGCCAATGGCATTGTCTGTTAGTAATTATAGAGCATGATTCAAAATGTCAGCAGAGAATGAAAAGCTTGCTTCATTAGGCCTATTTTGATCCATCCATATACAGAGGTTTAACAAATTGCAGGTCTACCCTAACAAGGCACATAAGATGATTATTCTTTACTCTGAAACATGATTTACAGAAAGCAAAAACAAGCTGCTAGGTCATCAGGAGAACTGGACATGCATATGCGACAAATGCCTAGCTCCTGTTAATAATAATACCCATGTCACCATGTACTGGCACACATGCCTCAAAAAAAAGTATGAAAATTAAAAAAGTATGAAAAAATGTGTGATGCACCCCTTTGCAGCAAAACTTTGCATGCTGTAGTAGCAATATTACATTTTTAAAAAAGTGCATGGTTTTAGAAGCTGAAAAAAATTAATACAAAAAGCTTTTCGTGGACTCCTGAGCGGCACAACCATATAAGACGGCGATATCCCAGCAATACTGCAGCCATCCGTAGCGGAAGTCCAAGAGAGCACAACTGGCCTTGCTCTGTCGAATTTTCTTCACACCCCACTCGCCCATCACTCAACGGGATGCTAGTCAACATGGGCGTCTGTTAGCTAACACAACAGAATTGGCAGCAAGCATTCTGCTCCAAGCTGTCCAATGACGTTGCATTTGAAAAGATGCAGTGACTGGCTGCACGTGACTCAAAGGGAGCACATGCTAGCCTTCACCCTTCCAGCACTCACAGTACTGAGTGACTGGGAAAGTTTGGACATAAATCGGGGAATGAAAATAAGAAGAATGAAAAATTTAACCTCAAAACATTTGCTGACCATCTCAAGTGCGACTGGGCCTTTATAATCATAATACTATCCAATAGGCTCAAATGTAATGAGAAGTAATGGTAGACAGCACAGATGAGAGATCATGTCCAACATAAAGAAACTACCTGTTGTCTGAGAAAGCGGGGTGGCAGAGATTTCTGGAACTGTTTAGAGTATCCAGAAGTGAGTGAGGGACGGACATTGGCCCCTGCCTCACCCTCATTTTCCACCTGAGGATGGGGAGCTTCCTCACTACCAGAGTGATCCAGCCGAGGAAGAGGCAACTGAGGCTCCTCCACTGCAAAAGAAAATATAAGCTGCTGTGAAATTCATTCAACAGTACACTAGGTGAGGCTGGTGGATTAAGGTTGTAAAACTTTGTTAGAAAGGTGCTAGGTATACTTACCTCTACACTCTTCTGTGCTAAAGTAGTCTCTCATTGGTTGTCTCTCCACCTGCACCTCCTCAGTTACAGTAACATCCACCTCAGTCACTTGCGATTCCGGAACAGTCCTGTGGACAGGAGGGCTGGGTTGCCTAGGAACAAACTGTGGCTCCTCTTCCACACTTGCCTCTGGCCTGTCATGAGAAGGCATGGGCACAGATGGGTGGGGTTGCTGTGGAGGACCAGCCTGTGAGGTTGGGGTTTCAGCAGGCAGGTTAGGCACTGTTTCGGGCTCTTCTGGCTCAGCACTGTGAGCTGGTACACTTGATTTGGTAGTCTCTGTTGGGGCAGCAGGGCGTAGTTTCTCATTGAGCCGCTTGAGTTTCTCGGCACAAGCAGCCAGTCTCTGCTCCTCCATACGACGCTCTTCTTCTTCACGCCGTCTCCGAGCACGTTCCACAGCCTCAGAAAGCTCAGACTGTTTCTTCCGTTTCTGCCGCCATGCCTCCGAGTCATCCTCAGCTGTATTTGATGGCTTTGCCACACGAGCAGCACCACTTCCTATAGAACGACCTGATGTCTGACCCTGTGAAGATGATTTAATAAATCTGTAATCACTGTGCTGATAAGTTTCAGGCATCTTCATTAACAGTAAGAACAATGTAACTTTCAAGGTGTCCCATACACAGATCACACTGGCTGTAGGATAACATACACTATAACAATAACTTCATGTGATTACTTTTTTGAATTAATACTTTTTAATGTGACTAATAATTGCATTCTTTACCTGATAGTCTGAGGAAGATCCTGTTTTAGTGTACTGAGTCATACCGCCTGGAGAGGGAGCTCTACGATCCACACCGTCTGCCCATGAGCTCTTGCCCTCACTTTTCTCCTCCCCTGCCTCTTTCCAGCCTTCTTGGGGATCAGTATTGCGTGATCGCATGCGCTCCACCTTACTCATCCACTCCCTGTTTGTGAAAATGCTGGTTATAACCTTCTATTGAACTTACTGTTTGCACAATCTACAAATAGTCATGGCAAGAACTGCAATAATTTCTAGCCAAAGTCACGAAACATTTTGCCAGAAAAAGATCTATGATAATTTAAACAACTGTCCATCATTAAAAGAAAAATGCCCTCCAGTACCAAAAAAATCAGCAAATATGCTGAACATATGGATCCATAAACATAAGTACTCACCAGTTGTCTCCTTTCTCCTTGGCGGCATGATTTTCCTCATCGTCACTAAAGTTAAGTTTCTCTGTGTAGTCAACTTCCATTTGGGCACCTGTGGACAAATCAAGAATTAATTGACAGCAGTACATTAAGGCTAAAGTCATAAACATCTATACTGGTTGAGGAAAGACCAACATATTTAAGAGTTAACTCACCAGCCCAACCCTCATCAGCATCTGTGTCCAGATTGTCAAGTTCCTTCAGCTCTGAAGCACTTACAATAGAAGGTCGGTCTGGATCCTGCAGCCAGGACTGAGGAGGAGCCTGAGAAGGCCTTCCATTCCCCCGTAAACCCCTGGAGGAAGAAAAGAGTGAACGTGAACAGGATGCCTAAAAGGGTTAAGATGAAGGTTTACAGCAGGTCTAACTTCAGTTCATGCAGGACTAATGTCTTGTCTTTCCAGAGACACCAATTAAGAGCTGAATGATAAACAGCATTATTAGCTGGCTTGAGCAATGATTTGGCAAGTAAGTCTGGACTTAACTAAGGACCCCTGCATTAAAGAAACTGTCTGGCGAAAACAAAAACGATTAGATTACATTGTTTAAAGTGACATGGTCTGTGGCTCTGACATTTAACGTGAAATGTCAGAGCCATTTAAGGTCTGCTTGGATTACTTACTTTGACCCATCTTGTTGTCCAGAGAATCTGAAGTTTCCTTGCACAGGTGCAAATGGCATACGAGAATATGCCGGGAACATCTACAGAAAAAAATTGTAAGTTAGACTTTTTACAAAAACTATATTATAATGAAAACACTCACAGAACCACAATAATTTAGCAGAGGCAAACCATTCAAATTAAATAAGTTTATCATACAGATCTATATTAACCTAAAGTAAAGCAAGCATACAAATGACTGATTAAACTAACAGTAGAGTCTGGTAGTAAGGATATACATTACACTTGTGGCCAATATTTTCTGCTGAAAAATGCAATATTACTAATGGTCTATTACAAAAAAAAAAAAGGGCAATGTGTGCAGCCTTTTGTTCTTTGGGTATGATTATTTTTATAGCTTAGTATCAAGTTAATTGTTATGCAACTAAATAATTAAATTAAGTTGAGAACTTCTGGAGTTCCTCTTAATTGCTAAACTCAATGAAAATGCTAAATTGAGATAAGTGGTTCATGTATTTTATTTAGAGCAGCCCATAAGGACTCCTTCATGTCTATATTCAGAACATGACAATGGTAATTTCACTTATCACTTACATAAGGTGGCATCATGTTCCTAAACTGGGCATGGAACTGAGAGGTTACACCTCCAGGTGGTTGTTGTCCACCATTGACTTTGTGCTGGGAGGTAGGAGCAGAAAGTCTGTCTCTGGCATCTCTCTTTTCCCCAGTGGCAGGTTTCCCTGGCTCCTCCGAGTCCCCTGGGGGGGAGGGAGTGCCTCGACCCACCCCCACCTCCTCAGAAGCCTTGCTGTCCATCTCTGAGGGGCTAGGAGCTACGTTCAGATTTCTGCCCCCACCCTCCCGCCAGCTGCCCACATCTATGGAGAGGGGGAAAGAGGGAAAGAGAGGAAGACATATATAGGAAAAGGTAAGGTTTTAATGATATTTCATGTTTCGGCATTATGCCAAAGTTTTTGCCACAACTGAAGAGAGTTATTTATCATACTCTGAGGTCTGAGGCTGGGGCCTGGTCCATAGGGCTCCTCCTCCTGCTCGGTCAGTTTCTCTGCCTCACCTGCTGCCTGCAGGCTGGGGAACTCCTGGTGGAACTGACTGCTTATTCGTGGACCTCCTATTTAGACAGAAGATTAGATTGCACTTGATTTACAGAGACTTCATCTATACTGGGAGTCAGGCATGTGGCCAGAAGAATGTGGAATGACATTCATTTATTACAAAACCTCACTAAGACCTGATCAGAACTACACTGCACATTGAAAGCCAGACCACAACAAAAAAACAAGACCTCTTCAAACTGTAACACTGAAAAGGACAGAATGGAAGCAGAAGTTTTAAGCAGTCCCTAGATAGTGTGTGCACTGTGGCTAACCATCAAGTGGTCCAGGCTGCTTGTTGTTGGCCCAGGAGCGGCTTACACCCAGAGGGTTGTCAACTGCCTGAGGAACAGTGGGCTTTGGCGGCGGGGGAGGGGTCTCCTGTTGCCTACAAATACAAAAAAGGAAGAGATGAGAAGAAATTAAGCAAAGAGAAATAATGATACTAAAGTGACGTGTCCTTTTTTTAGTGTCAGAAGTCAAAAAGGAACAACACAGGAGAAGACAGTAAACACCAGAATAGCAGATGTTCAACAGCATAAGATCAGGTTACACTGCAGACAATGCTCCCCCGTCCCCAATCTCCTTTTGTTTGATGTGTAACGCCAGGGTAATTGAGTAATTTTAAAGGTCGAGTACTTGTTGTATTTGCCTTTCAGTAACTGTGTACACGAAAATTTGCAAATGGAAGCTGCATCAAGCCACTCAGGAACTGCCAAAATAACTTAAGAAAGAAGCCACAGAGAAGCCAAAGATCACTTTAAAGGAGCTAGAGTTCAGTGGTTGAGACCGGAGTGAAAATACACCAGTACACTATATCAAGAGCTCTGCATACAACTGGCATCTCCAGGAAGAACCCAGTACTAAAGAATACATCAAAGCACATCTGGAATTTGCCAGAAAGCATCAGTATGATTTAAGGTTTTGTGGTCAGATGAGACAAAATTATATCTTTTTAGACAAAGCACTATTTTTGATGCAAACCCAACACCGCCAATTCCTCAACAAATGCAGTGTAAGTATGGAGGTGGTAGAATCATACTGCTAAGATGCTTTTTCTCAGCAGGGACTGGGCACCTGGTTAAAACTGATGGACAGATGGGAAGTGCAAAATACAGTGAGATGCAAGACTGATGCAGTCCACTAAAAAGCTTGAGAGAAACTTCAACAGAACTATTCTGTGTAATTGTCCTTGTGCTTGGCATAAGTGGCTGCACAACAAAAAAGTTAATGTTCTACAATGGCCAAGTTAAAGTCCAGATCTAAATCCAATTGAGAATTTGTGGCACTATTAGAAAATTGTGAGGCACAAACATTGTCCAACAAACCAGAAGCCATCAAGCCAGGAAGTTATACAAAAAAACCCACTCCCAAACATTGCACAAAGCTAACAAACGTATCACAAGAGACTTAAATCTGCTGTAGCAGCAAAATGTGGTTTGACACAGTACTAGTACGAGGGGATTGAGTACTTATGCATACAGTATTTTCTCTTTAAGATCTGCTGACAAATACAAATGTGATTACTTTTGCAAGCACTGTACATATTTACATTATCATTATTTATTTTGATAAAAATGTACTAGCCTCCTAAACTGCATCAACAACTTACGTTGAAAGTTATGAGTAAGTTTTTGCTTCTCCTATAAATTAACTTTCCTGGAAATATGAGGTTTTATTCCGACAGCCAAACAGTCTCAAACATACAGAAACAAGCAAATAAAGTGGTACACCTACTAAGTACACCTAGTACAGTACACTTACTTTGTAGCTACACTGACCATTCACTTTACCAGTTCTACTTAACCTTTAGGTGTGTTACGTACTTTACAATCACAGACTGCAGTCCACCACTGCAGCATTTGTTACCCCCTTTAACCTGTTCATCAATAGTCAGGACCACCAGTGGAGTAGTGGTGGATTGCTCTCAGCACAGTGACATTTAAGGTGGAACATTAGTATTTAAGCTGGGGAGTTCAGGTGCACGCAAACATGCACTGTGTAGACAAAACTATATTTGTATATATAGACATTTTTTGTAGTTGATATCTTGTAAGCTGGTTAGAACACAGGGTTGGTTCCAGATTTTTCTTTACTGTATTTTTATTGTACTTTACTGTAATTTGGCACTTAGATTGATCTTAATGACTCATATTACGACTATCTGACCGCCATTTTTCTACATAGTAGACCTTGCATATTGACTATCATCACCAATAGCACAGCTGTAGCCTTTTATAGTCAACTTGTACACTTGTACCGTTCTTCTCCGGCCTGGTCCTGTTTGGAGGCCCAACCACTGCCGTCCTTGGGAACAATGCTGACGTTGGGGTCGTTGCCTTTGTTCTCGGCCTTCAGGCTGGGCAGGTTGGCTGGAGGGGGCATACGCCGACTGGCCGCAACTTTGCCCAAACTCTGGAGCCCATGTCTGGCAGCAACTAGATGAATAGTGTGTGTGAGAGGATTACTAGAGAATCAATAAAAACTTGTACAAATTACTCCAAAATTATATACAAAAAAAGGCAGAGTGTGATTTGGCAACCAAGAAGATGCAATACTTTCATGAACAGAGAACCACTCAGAAAAACACTCAAACTCTTTTGCTCTCTCTCCTAAGGCTCATAGGAATGCATGGTGGTGACTCAAGAGGACAAAGGCTGCTTATTTGAGTAGACGATACTCTGGAAGAAAGCTGGGGGTAAATGAACGAGGGGGAAAAGACTCCCCATCCAGCACTTCACATTCTTCCTAGATGAGCCATGCCTAATCTAACAATGTGTGGCTTCTTAAGCTTAACGTTCCTGAGCTTACCATTAGCATCTCTCAAATTTTGCTAGACTTAACCTTTAACTTGATGCAGAGGAAGCTCTATAAATGTGCATGAGATCATACTGGACAGAGCAAAAAGGCAGTTTTGTGTTAGGTGATTCATTTTTTGCATGTTTGAGCTTTGAGCGTTGCCTTACCTGCAGTTTTCTGGGTCTCCAGAGACTTGCCCTTGTAAGTGTTGAAGAGGCTAAGGGTTGCATACTTGGTTTTGCCATCCTTTGCCTTGGTGCTCTGCCCTGACTTCTCTGACATTTCGCTGGAAACTCATTGAGTCTGGTCCTTCGGCCTCACCCCTCAGAACCAGCCTCCTGCGGAGAGGAAGACAGAGATAGGTAAAAAGAAAGAAAGATACACAACAACATCAGAGTAAGCTTGATATTTCTCTACTGCGGCAGTACAGCTTGAAGGTGAGTCAGCAGGTCAGGAGGGCCTCAAACTCCCCTTCCTGTCTGGAACAGGATTACTACACAACATGCAAAAACCTTGAGTGTGAGGGACAGTGAAAGTGAGTTTCTGTAACTGCAGACAGATTGAAAGACTTGAGTGTTTCACTAAAACAAAGGTAGGTCACTAAGGAACAATCTGACATGGTTTTCAAACCTTTTCTCTCCAAAACCTGTTCTTCAATTTCTTTAAGACTCAAGTTTTCCTTAAATTAGCCAACAATTACACCACACATCTAAACTTTCTCTGATCAAAGAAAAACAGGAAAAGTGTGATGTGCTTACATGCATTTCTGCTACCTGAGACAACTAAAGACATGCAGCTTTTTTTAACACATTGCCATGAATCAATGAAGCATGTCATGTTGCCATGTCGACAGTTGGATTGACAGCAAAGGGGGGGGGGGGCAGAGCGTCCCAGGGCCGCATGGAGCTCCATTTATAATTGATGTGGTGTCAAACAGAGAGTCGCTAAAGCCAAGGTACAGCAAATCATGGGGATCAGGTCACCTCTAGTTACACCTAGTTATTAACTCACCCACACTTTAAACTTCTCCTTCATCCGAATGTAGGTTCACAATCAGTTGACAACTTCTACCTTTGCACTCAAATAGCTCAATCAAGAAAACCACTTCCAAAAATAAAATAGTAAGCAAAAAAATGCTTCTTTTAAACAGAATAAAACAGACGGTTCTCAGGGCCACGGTCAGAGGGTAGAAATAAAGTCACAAACGACATGCTTTTCCAAAGGCAGACCAACTTCAACTAACTAGAAATCATGTACACTCACTTCATGGGTGAGAAAGGAAAGTGAAAGCTGTCTGGTTCACACAGCCAGAGTTCGGACTCTTACTGAAATTTTAGACTACCACTGGTTACAAGGAAACAGACAGAAAAACATGCAGAAATACTGACTACTAGAAATTCACATTAAGGTTGGCGCAAGAATCTATTAATTTCTTCAAATAATGCTAAGGAGCCCCCTTTTGAGAACAAAAGCTTATAGTGAAAAGAAGAGGAGGGAAATTAGAGAAGTACGAGGTAGACTCTGAAGTTACACACCTCTTCTGCACAAAACCAGCAGAACTAAGCTGTATGGACAGCAGTGGTCTTCGAGGTCAAGAGTCAGACGAGGACATAAAGCTGTAAAATGCTGCTATTGCACTGCAGGCAGAAGGACCACAGTGTCCTTCAAAGTTTTCACAACTACATGGGACAAGTGAGAGTTCACTTTGTCCATGAGCTCAGGCTATGAGCTTTTACCTGCATCCAAATAACTGCATTAATTACAGCCCTAATGATCTACAACTTGACACTCACACTCTGAAATTACGCATGCCCCCAAAAAGGCATACATACTCTCCACAGTTTGAAGAACATGAAGGAAACACATCATTGTCAACTCCACAATCATAATGCAGTTCTTCGTCACCTTATGGGTAGACACAGTCCTAAGGCATGAAGAACTAATGAAGCCAACTCACTTTCAGAAGGTGCAAGGTGTGTGCCAAAAAGCTGCCTGATGGGGCATATTATATTTTCACTTGGTAAAGCATCCACAGCCAAATGAACTTAAAGGCCTCATTGTCAAATAAAAGGAAAATCTGAATGTTTATTACAGTCCCACATCTAATATTTCAAAATTCCATTGGTTTCTTAACACCTGGTGCATCAGTCTCCAACACCATCACATCCCTGAATGAGCATCCGAGCAATCACCGGGACTGAGCTACTGCCCCAAGGGGACAGACAGAAGTCAATAGCTCTTTACTGGATTGACCAGGGGTGCTCCACAGCTGCTCTGTAATAAGGACACCTTTCAGTCCACTGAAACTGGCACTTTAAGGTGAAACAGAACATAAAACACTTGATATTTTGCTCATGTCTTTGTCAAATGTACTTTCACTTACTTCTATCCGAGGAGCCTAGGTGACTTTGCCTGCTTTGATTAAGTTTTGACTTAGACAAGGAAGTAATGAAATGAATGTCTGCATATAGATGCCTTCGCTGCTCTGCCTCTGTTCCTATTACAGCAAAAGGGAAGATGAATCATGTCTCATCTGTTTCTGCTTCTGGTGAGCAAGCCTGTAACGGCCCAGACTATGACTGTTACAGCTAGGCAAGCCTCTGTGGTTCCAACAAAGCAAAGACATGGATAACCACACTGCATACATCCTCCGTAGTTTGGATTAGTATTCAGATGCGATTCTAAGGGGCCATTATACACAGAGTTAAGGAAAATCAGGTTAGAAATCTGAAACAAGACCAAGCAGCCTGACCATGCATGTGGCAAACATGGTTAAAGTCGTCTACCTGAAGCAAACACGTTTCGACCAAAGCCTTAGCTTTAACAATAGCTGAGACCATCTAGAACAGCCCAATGATTGCTTTATGATGGCTTTAAAGGAGCTTCGCTATGAAGTGTTACCTCCAGCTGCATGGCTGAGAACAAGAGGCAAATGGGGGCAGGTATTTCTCCTGCCTGCCCATGAACGTGTATCAGCTTTAAACAACCCTCTAAATAAACTTGCTTACTTAAGTATAGTCGTTTTTGTGATTTTTCGAATAGATGCATTTGCGCCAGGGGGAAAAAATGTGGCAGGGGTGGGTCACAGAGGCCCGGTGAGGTGGCCTCCGGCTCTGAGCCCCATTTTAACCAAGTTTCTTTCAACCTGCTACCTTTGCTTTGCTGTTTTGCTGCTTTGCTTCGGCCTAAAGGAGGTCCAAACTGAATATATAACACCACGTTATATGTGTACAACGTTGCAAACGAATTTTATGACCCAGAGAGTGAGACTCTATCAGTTTCGTTTCTGAATTGTGCCCCACAGGGTTCCAGCGTTGGCCCCAGCTCCTTTCTCCCGGTGTGCTCACACTCTCTCTGAGCTAACGAGCCGTTAGCTTTTCCAGCAAAACTAGCTTAGCTTCCGGACATGCTGCCTGTGTGATGTTCAGAAAAAAAGAAATGTTTAAAAGGTGAAACGGGGGACATACCTGTCTCCGCCGGTCCTGTCTCTCCCTTGAAGAAAAAGCAGTATCTGATGGCCTTCGCCTCGAGTCTGTGTGTGTGGCCGGGATTACAAAAGCTATGCTAAGCTAAGCTACGTTAGCTTAGCTCCAGCCAACGGTTCCCCTCCTCCTGGTCCACACGCGAGGCCCCTGCCGCCGTCTAGCGCCTCTCCGGCGGCTCGCCTCCTCTTCTAACCGTGGCTCGAGAAACGTGGAGAGCAACGAGGCGTGTGGCGCTCGGTCCTGCTCGTGTCTCGACAGTGCGGTTCGTCCTAACTCGTCCCCCTGTTGTCCCGTGTGGGACTCGCCGGTCTCATGCAGTCAGAGGCCCGCGGCCTGCCGCTCGCTCAAAGATGGCACGCCGCCAACACACGGCCGTGACGTCACGGCGCCCGAGACGTTATTTGAGAAGGAGCGCGAGCCGCGCCTCACCTGAGGGGGGCAGCACTTATTCACAATCCTCAGACTCACCCCCCCCCGACCCCACCAGAAAACCACCCCCCTCAATCTCTTCAA
>JBBPCZ010000163.1:10967158-10977690 GCA_037974445.1 Brycinus macrolepidotus | reverse complement strand
TCTCTCTCTCTCTCTCTCTCTCTCTCTCTCTCTCTCTCTCTCTCTCTCTCTCTCTTTCTCTCTCTCTCTCTCTCTTTGTCTTCATTATGTATGAGTGCCTAATTATTCTGTCCAGAATGCTAGCTCTATGGTATTTTAAAGTGATAGCTCCACACAAATTGGACTTTACTCAGTTTTCCTCTTAATGTAGTCAGTCAGCCAAGTGCACATCTTATTGTACATCTTAAAGCTGGTATTGTGCAAACCTTACATGCCTTACCATCACACCCCCATTTTAATGGTATATTTGCTCTTGGGCAAAACTAAAGAAGCCACCTTCAGACATCAAGCAGTTTATTGGCTACATTTGAGGTAAAGAAGAAAAACTGTGCAAAGTTTGCCAAACTGTCACTTGAATGCCTGGTTCCCCATCACTCTCCACAGATCACTGTCCGGTAAAATGCCTCCTCTCTTATCATTGTGGCTGATGGTAGCAAGGTGCTGTCTTCTATCAGTGGAGTGATTATGAGCAGTCAGACAGATCGCTGTCTGAGGAGCCTTGCCTCCCATTGAGATCCTCCAGAGAGAGAAGAGAACAGCCCAGCCCATTAGCATACAGTAGAGCACTAAAGCTGAGGAGGGGCGTCCCTGGAGCTCATGTACCCACCCCCACCCCCAGGGGAGCCATAAAGGGAGGGGTCTGCGATGACACACATTCCGACCCATGCCACAGCCTAAGCTACAGCCACCAGGCAAACTTCAACACCCCACCATCCCACCCCATATCACTTTGTCATTCTTCCTCTGGTGAGGCCAGTCGGTCATATTTTACTCAAAGACCTCCATGATGAGCTTTCCTGACAGCTCAATTGTTCATGTGGTATCGGAATGAAGGCTGAAAGAATAGCCAAGCTATTAACGGCCAGAAGAACTTAACAATCTACAGACGCTTAGAACTTGAAATATAATCAAGACTCAAGGATTCACAACAAGGTTCACTTTATTTGTCCATCATTTCACAAATATTTGTGTATGGCCAGGTTCAAATTTCTAGCAATCAGATTCCCACCTTCAGTCCTTAATGTCTGCTATTGGATAGCTTATAATTAAGCTATTAACTATTAGCTAATTAATTAATTAATTAGCTATTAGCTCCATTATTGTTTGGTAACTTAGCCTTGTTACTGTTATGCTGAGGCAGGTCTGTCTGTTGTTGAGATTGAACATTTCGTTGGGTGTGGAACAAAATTTGATCAGACTACAGTTTGTAATCTAAACTTGCTACTGTGGCTCGAATCAGCTGTGGAACGTTCTTGCGCTGTATTCAGGTTCAGTATAACATTTCAGGCTGAGCTCTGTGTTCCCTTTTGTGCCTCTGTACCCTCCTTTGGGATGTTTGTTATGGAGAGTCATGCTTGATGGCAGGAAACCGTGTTCTAAAAGCAGGCCCTCACCTAAGCGCCATTGTGCTCCATGTCTTTCTTTGAGTATACAATGGAGCCGGGCCGCCATTCAAGGCTGGGCATAGCCTGAGCACGCTCTGTGCATTTTAACACAGTTTGTCAGAACAACATGCATTGCGCCTGCACTGAGACGACTTTTAGCCCAGTTGGCTGTAATAAAATGCAGAAACTCTGTTTGCTTGTTTATGCTTGGAAAT
This sequence comes from Brycinus macrolepidotus, assembly GCA_037974445.1. Taxonomy (NCBI): domain Eukaryota; kingdom Metazoa; phylum Chordata; class Actinopteri; order Characiformes; family Alestidae; genus Brycinus; species Brycinus macrolepidotus. The sequence continues at coordinate 10,976,051 of JBBPCZ010000163.1, read as the reverse complement.
CGCAAAGATAAGTGTCTATCTGTGGCCACTGCTGTTCTTAAATGTGCACTGAGTTAAAACTACATCAGAACCACTCTGCACTTAGTGTTTTTCCTCTCTGTGCCTACCTGGGTTAGTGCATGATCAAAGTGAAGGAAAAGGGTTTGGCTGCCTTGATTCTGGCCATTTATAACTTCTCTCTCATCTGTGGCATTCCACAAGGGGTAGGCAGGCAGAGTATTAGCGTGTTGGGGAACCCGTGGGAGACTCGCTCATTTAAGGCCAGCCGTATTAACCTCCAGCTCCAGACTTGACCGCGTCTATAAATATTTTCCAAAATTTCTCAAATTCTTCGTCCCAGGTCAGCACGGCTCATACTCTTGATGTGACATCTGGTATAATTTTCGGCCCAGGGTGTAAGCAGGGCACAGAAAATTCAGGAAAGGGTGGGAAGAGGAAAAGGTAGTCTTGCTCTCTCTCTCTTTTTCTCTCTCTCTCTCTCATTCCCTCCTTTTCTTTCACTCGTTTCCCCAGCTGTGCTGTGAAACGTAATCCCTCTCTTTTTCCGGACCATTTCCTCGAGCGCAAAACTTGTCTCTCTCTTTCTCTCTCTCTTTCTCTTTCTCTCTCCCTCACTCTCATTGACCTGCTTGTAATTGCAGGAGACCCTCTAAAGCTGCCGCATGGTATTCAGGAAACCCGCCTGACCCGGGCTGTCATAGTCTGATGAAGTCCTCCTGTGCCAATACTGCATTAATGTCAGCCATAGCAACAAAAGTTACACTAATATTATTGTTGCGTGTTGTTGCTGCTGTAAGAAAAGCTTGTAAGGGTTTTTTTTTTTTTTTACACCATTTGAACGCTGCCCTTGAAGAATGGATCAATGGAGCAAAAAGGTACATTAACAGATGTTTGAACATTGTTTTTCTACTGCAATAAAGCCACTGTTTTGGAGGTTTTCTTAGTACAGCAACAAGGAATCTATGTTTATTTTGGTCCCCATTGTAATGAATTCCTCTCCCATGTTATATAGTCCAAGTACATGTTTGGGGTGTTTACCAGCTAAGCTGTATGTTTATAAACAAGCTCTGCTTAACGTACACAGAGATGCCATCAGGCGGGCGCCAGTGGGGTGGGGGTGTATGTGTGGGGGGTGCCAGCACTGAACCCTGGGCGACTCTCATCTGTATACATCACAACATTTAACTTGAAGCCACTTAACTTTCCACCTGGATGGGACAAGAAGCTGTGATTGTGGTCAGTGGAGCGCACCCTTGAACTAGGAGGGCCATAATTTCAGAGTGGGAGAAACTGGTGGTGTTTAGAGAACCCACCATAAGTTGCAGGGAAGTTTCCTTTAGGGCAAAACTCCTGCTGGCCATGAGATCTCATCCATGGCATATAATAATGTGTAATATAAGCTCATGGCAACTTTCGATGCTATTGTGACTGATTGTATCTAGGAGGCAGGATATGTTTGAGGGAGTGCACAGTCTTTATTGCCCAATACAATAAATTATTGCCCAGTCGTTGTGGTGTGTTTGTAGAAAGAGGTGGAGTTATGACAACTTAATCTGCTTGTTGGACAATCTTGTTTCCCATATGCAAAGTCGTGATTATGAAGACTTTGGCACTTTGTAATCAGAAACATGAAGGATTTGCTAACTGTAGCACTAATCTTAGATATTTGAACATTTTTTACTTTACTCTAAAGCAAAAATCCATAAAATTTAAACTAATTACTACATATTAGGGCTGTCACTGTCAGTTATATTAGTATTCAACTAATCTAGCAATTATTTTAACAATAAATCGATTAGTCATATACACACAATTTATGAAAGCAAATGTTTAATTTTACTTCTTACCTAAAATGCACATTCATGAGCTCCTGCTGGATGGGGTGGGAAAGACAGTAGACAAAGACAGTAGAGTAAGCTAGCCCCTCAAATCACACACATACTGAGAGTGACGCTGCTCCACAAGTCACACATTCTGGCTTCCACTACCCCATAGCCCACTAACAGGTCTGTAAAAAAAACCAGTTGGTTTACCGGGCCTACATGTTGCACTTTCTGTCCATGTGTGTTTCAGTTTGTGGACGAACGCGTGTTTATTGTACATGTGTCAAGAGTGTACCTTGCTGTGTGTGTGTGTGGCTAGTTTTCCAAGACTGCTGGCCATGTGGTTTAATTACATGGCCCCAGGATTTGTGGGACAGAGCGGCCTGCTTGAGGTAGCAATTAGACAGACACACATGGGTGTCTTCCAGCTGTGTGTATGCGTGTGTGTGTGTGCGAGCAAGGAGCAATGTTATCAAACACTACAGGAGACTTCAGTGGAGCACTGCACTGATAACATACCTCTGCCTTTTGTTAAATGACTCAAAGTGTCCCTTCTCCAGTGAGGCTGTGTTATCAGCTGACGAGCTAACCAGGTCCTTATGCCTTTTCCTCCTTTATTGCCATCAAACTGTATTCTACAACAATAGGATATTTGCTTAATCGGTAAAAGCATGCAGTTATGTGCCGGCCCCCTCCACACACACCTCCTGCTGTCTTTCCAAGAGACTGAATTCGTTTAGTTATTTACACTGATCGTAATTATAGTTTACTCTCTTAGGACTCTATTGCATCCTATAAACCATTGTTTTGGAAAATGAGACGATGTGTGTGTGTGTGTGTGTGTGCCTGTAGGGATAAAGTGTTGGTCAGTAATAGTAGCTGTAGTAGAGTCTCAACCCTTCTTAACCTGCTTAAGCCTGGACGGAACAGTCTCTCTCAGTTTACTGAGCTGGGTTATAATTCCAGGGTGCTCTCGGGAATGTGATTTTGTGGAATCCGGTGTGTGAGTGTGTGTGTATGTGTGTGCATGTGAATGCCCTGGAATGAGATTTCAGGAATCTTGTGTGGGCATCTGTTAAACAAACCGCATCTATGTCCAAAAGGCCAAGGACGACCTCAACCCCCCCCCCACCTCTGTCTCTCTGTCTCTCTCTCCCTCTCTCTCTCCCTCTCTCTTTCTCTGGGTCATATGGATTAAGGCCTGGGTGTTCTGCATTCCTGTGTTTGTGCCTAGCTGCTCTCCCTAAAGGCCTGTCACCTCTGGGTCACTTGCCTTCTCTAATTCACTTCTTCGGAGAAAGAGGCAAGGCATCGCAATACATGTCATTATATATAAAAAAAGAAACTATAACAGAAGGAAAAAAGTTGTTTTTATTTTTAACCTCAATGTATGTGCATATAATTATTGTAATCTGTCCATTTATTATGAAATTCATACTTTGTAAGGACTGGCTGGTATTCTCGTATATAGGAAAACTGCCTGTTTTTTACAAAGTTTTGTTGCAGCCAGCTATGCTGTGACAGAAATGCAGTGCTACTTCAGTATGCAAATGTGTAGAGAAGGAATGACTGAGTGAGAAGAGAGTGATATAGAGGTGGGGGGTAATTATCAGGGAACAGTGGCCTCATTAAACGTGTGGGCCAGTGTTTTGGTAGTGGGTGCTAATGGGGCTTATTTTTCACATCGCTGAATTGAACGGATGCCACAGTCCCCTGAGTCACAGACAAATACACATTTTGACACAGTAAAACACACACACACACACACACACACACACACACACACGCACACACACACATATATAATTTGTGCCATGCAAAGCTGTGGTTTTCTAGGTATTATCATCTAATAGATGTTTATTTATGTCTTCTGCTCTTTTGACAGGAAATGACTGTGTACACAAGAATATCTTTGTGTCTATATACATATGCACATCTAGTAAAATGAACAGTGATGTCATTAATGTGTATTGTTGTTAAAAATATGGCCATTAGAAAATAAAACAATTATGATCCTGATGCTTCGAAGGCATTCAAGCAGAAGCAGAAAACTTTGTCAGCAGCCCATAATTGGATGTGTGGTGTGTTCAGGCTGGTGTGTGCTCCCTCTGAAATGTGCCACTCGGAATATAATTTCATTTACTCTGCACAGCAGATGCCTATTCAGAGTCAGCCAGAAAATGTAAGAGACAGCTGTTAAAACCATTCCGCTAATCCCATTAACATCTTCATCGGCATCTCGCTGCTAAATTTGAATGTGATTTTGTTAAGCCATTAGCCAGACACTGAGCTCCATTGAGTGAGGGTGTGGATAAATACCTGATGGTCAGCTATAAGGTTTGGATGGAGGCAGTGACTGTGGGTGTGTTGGACAATGTAATATATTGTCACTGTCATTTTTCATTTTTGGCACTATTTGAGAATTTAATTTGTCTTGTACATTGTGTTAGAGTCTTACAATGAGAGGATCATTTAAAATTGCCCAAAATAAACTGAAGAAAAAAAATCCATTAAATTCCATTCAAGGACGAGAAAGTTCTTTCCTTCTCCTGGAAAACACCATTTTGGAGATGGAGGGTTGTGTCCCAACAGCAGTGATATGTACCTTCCTACCAAACATACATATCATTTCTTAAATATACAAAGAAGTTCATGTTTTCTAATGTAGGGCAAACATACTCTCACATGCATTCCCAAAAACACACGCACACACTCAGAGCCACACAAACAATAACCCACTCTAACCCACACAGGCATGTACATCTCTGCTCATGCCACACCAAACCAGGTCTAAATGTAGCTGTAGCTGTCTGGTTTACATGACCGTAGACTGCTATGTATAGGCATGGTTACAGATTCATATCCACAGCAGACAGTGCTTCTGTAGCTGCAGGGCTGGGTGGTAGAGGAGGTAGACCAGTGAAGAGGCTTTGATGATGGCTGCACAAGCTCGGATTAACTTTAGGCTTTTTATTATGTTGTTAAGAATTATTCAGCTTTAAATTTCTGCTTTAAATTTCTACTTTAAATTTCTCACTAACTACTATAACATTACTTTAAAAAGGTGTGCAGTTAGTAAATGAAGAATTAAGTGGGTCGATGGCATTCAAAGGACCCATATCATCCTTTCCCTCACTCTAAGAAAAGAGTTTTGTGATGTCACAAAACCAACACATTTACATCTATCCACCTGTTGTGCCTGCAGCAGTGTAATACCACCCATTCACTTTAAAGTTATAAGGAATGTTTTTGTCCTGAATATTTTTTGAATAAGGCAAAATATAGGGCAGCCAATCAGAACAGAGCTCATTTGCACACTCCATACACAGCTAAAGGCACAGCCTGTTTGATTTTATGGGATAAATAGATGTTACAAGATAGTAATTTAATGAATAATGGCTGCATTTGCTACACAAAACCACACAAACCTTATAAATGGAAGTCAAGAGATAAAAAATGGAAGAAAAATGAAGGATATGGCCCTTTAAGAGGTTAAACCATGAAGTGGTACTGACCTCTAGTTTAGACAGTTCAAAAGAGAAAGGAAGGAAACTCAGAGTGCAGAATAATCAGCAGAATAAAATGATAATACTGGACTTTTAAGGGCTTAGAAGAGAAAATGAGGAAGAATTTGAAGAGTAATATAATCAGTGTGAGAAACAGAGACAGATAACTATTTCCTTTTCAACTTTTTTCCCTGTGAACAGAAACTACTAGAAGTCAGCCAGAGTGTAACCAGTGGCAGTGGAAACATGTTAATGTACAGTAGAACTGCATGACCAGACATATTAGGGCTTTTAACGGCATGATGCAAGAGCCTCATGACTTTTACTTTGACGTGTCAGGCCCCTGTACTCTGAGATTTAAGTAAACTGTGAGCCTCTTTATTTTCTTTAAGAAAACCACAGTAAATGATATTTATGCACACCCACGTTCTCTCTTAGGTAAACACATCCTTCACTGCCCAGCCATAAGCACTGCATGCAGTGGGTGGAAAAGGGATCAAAAAGGTAAAATAACAGAGCAGCGTCAAAGCGTCTCAGGACAACACTCCACTATGATTTTCCCCCCCGAGTGGGCAATTTCTGCCACTCCACTGGGGGTTGTCTGGTAAACATAGGCACCTTGATCAAGCACACTTTTGAAATTTTGCTGAATGTAAATAGAGATACACTTAGGCCGTGCAGTACAAAGGACCACCTGAGAATATAGAAGATTTGAATTTGTTAAAAAGTTGTTGTGCATACAATCTTGAAAAAAAAACCTTACTTTTTTCCCAATTTTGCCATGGTTTTGAAGTAGAAGATCAAACAAGTCAGTAGTGCAGACTTTTGAACCTGTCAATATACAATGTACATGTAAATGTAATTAGATACATGTGGAATAACATGTAAGTAGCCATGTAATTATTATGTGTAGCATAGCTAAAAGACTATAATAACTCTAAGATGTCTAAGGGTAACATTTTTGGCTAGCCCAGTTCTAATGCGCAGTAATGTATGTCCACGTATTCCTGGGGCATGCGGCGCAGCTGTGGCGGGCCCATGACGATGCTGCCGGCTCAGAAGCCTGCGCGAGTGTGAAAAGGCCACGTCCTGGCGCTGATTTCTGTGAGTGGAAATTGCTGCGCATAAGCACATGTTTTCAGCCGGCCTGCGGCCTCACGGCCCGTCCAGTGCATTGAGGGACTAAGAAAGGAAGGATTGGCGCTGCTGGCGGTTGCGCTGACCTCAGCAGCTTGCACAGACAATACTGAGCGGCTCTCAGTGTGTGTGTATGTGTGTGTGTGTGAGAGAGAGAGATAGCAGCAGTGGGGCTCTCTCACTTACAGTGCTCACACACGTGCAGTCACAAATCAATCATCATTGAGCCGCTAGCAGTAACAGACCAGGAAAAACACCCACAGCAAGGTTTCACACCATGATGTTCTGTATCAACTATGTATGTGTCAGTGGTATGAAAACATTGATTAGCTTGATGTGTGTCACCCTGTTTCATTATTAAGGTTATTGATGTTCCGTTTCAGTGACCCCTTTTTCTGTTTGTATGGTGCTGTGCCTTTTTAAGGTTGTTATGTGGCAATTTATTGTACACAGCCCTTTCTCAGCACATCAACTTTTACTTTTCTATTAAGGTCAGTGTTATAGACTCACTGATCACTGTTAGATAAACCTTGCAGTCTTGCAGTTAAAGTTTATTTTTTTCTTTCACAATTTGTATTAGACATCCTCTGGCTTTTTATCAGCAATCAGTTTTTACACAGGGCCACTGCTGCCTGGATATTTTTGGTTCTCAACCCAGTAGCGACATGGAAGTGAGTAAAAACCCTTGCATCACTGCTGCACCTGATACACTCATCACAACACGCACTAACATGCCTCTGCCGTGCTGAGAATGGCACCCAATAATAATCACAATGTCTTTTCAGCAGTGGCCCTAAATTGGTCATTTTCAGTAAAAGGGTAGAAGAAGGCTGATAAATTTTGCAGCAACAGATCAGATACAGTCAGTAATTATAATTAACGTGATTACATATGCACGAAATTGTATGCCCACATGTTCACTGTGGATTGCACCGTGCTTGCTAAATGTTTGTTCAGCTCAACTCTTTTAGACATGGAGTATACAGACACATATGTGCGTGTGTTTATGTAAAGGTCAGGGACCCTTGTGCCACCAGGAAGGCAGCTGGGAAGGGATGTATTCAGCGCACCATGAAGGCCACACATTTTAAAGTTCACAGTTCACAGGACAGGGGTCGACCAGAACATTAATTTGAGTTTGAAGTGATAGTGCGCCACACACCGTGTATGTGTGTTTTGGAAATGCCATGCCAGTTTGAAATGCACCTCTTGACTCCTGAGGAATGCCACACGGTGCAGCCTAATACCAGTGAACAAGTGCAGGGCCATATTTATAAAGTGCACTATCACACAAACCCACATACACTGCCCTAAATATTTAAGCCCATTAGACCAAGCCCCTGCACAGCGTCAGATAGGATTAGTGCCGGACGGTATATTGTCTCCACTGGTATTCCGGCATTGGAGTTGATTTTTGCTTTTAGTTAACAGGAGTGTACTTTGCTAAGTAATTCAGATTGTTCATAATCATTCAAAATATATGCAAACTAAACAAGTACTAAGTTTCCTTTCTGGAAGTCTGGTTTATGCCTGATTAACATTTACTTGTGCAAGGTTCCTCTCTGTGTAATTTAAAAGGAAGAAAACAGAACAAAGCATTCATATTTCATATTTATATGTCATATCTGCAAGACATGGGGTTCAGAAGCATGGGTCAGTAATTTGATACCACATTAAATTTCGACAGTATTGTGATATTGAGTTTTATTAATACTGGCCAGCACTAGACAGAGTGTGAAGGATTCTCTGTCTTTCTCTTGCTCTCACTTGCTCTCTCTCTCCTTCCCTGCCCCCTCCCTCAGTAATTAATGAACTCTTCCTCTACAGTTTCCCTTGTTCCCAGCAGCGGTGTCCCTCTCTCATTGTGTTTACCCCTGCCTCTCTGGCACTGGGTGATTAGGTCTGGCAGCGCTCCACTCATTCTCCAAAGAGCAATTCCCACAGGGGCAGTGTGCCCTTGTTTGTGCCCCCCCACGCCTTCACTAGCTGAACTTTCGTACTGGGAGTCGGTCCCTGAACATAAAACAATCCACTGATAAAGCAGTCAGTAGAGCTGAAAACCAAATTCGACACAAGCCCCTTCTCAATTTGGCATATTGATGCCACGGCAGGCTAAAGTGCTGAACTGAAGAGTCCATAACTCTTATAAGTCACAATTATTTGCGACAATAATAAAAGCATGGTGTAATTTTTAATCAGTTATTTCTTGCTCACAGCTCTTCAGTGGATGCCACAATTGTGTGGAAGTAGAGGAGATAGTTTATTATGATTGAATTTGATGGTCATTGTCTTCTTTTGTGTGTATAAATCACCATTTTCATCAGTTTTGTCATGACTTGAAATAAAAAGTAGCAAAACAGCAATAACACCTGGCACCTTCTTAGAACTACATTTAACTGTTTCATCGACTAAACATAGTCCTGGTCT
>JBBPCZ010000163.1:10945888-10967058 GCA_037974445.1 Brycinus macrolepidotus | reverse complement strand
TTGATGGTCATTGTCTTCTTTTGTGTGTATAAATCACCATTTTCATCAGTTTTGTCATGACTTGAAATAAAAAGTAGTAAAAAAGATAGTATGTAAAAAAGAAATAAATGTAATTGCTTATGTAATTATGTTAATTGCACAATTACATTTTAGTATAGTTCAGCAAAACAGCAATAACACCTGGCACCTTCTTAGAACTACATTTAACTGTTTCATCGACTAAACATAGTCCTGGTCTTAATCCCTGGTCAGGAAACTGACCCATTATGTATTTATTAATCTAAATATTTAGTAGCTTCTTTGATTTAGTCTATAACTGCTTTTAAACTTGTATTACAAGAAGTGTGGGCCTACATACAGACCCTTGTGGTTCAAGGGGTTAAAGGTACCAGAACATATGCCAGACTATCAGCGATGACTAACATAGACCACTACCTGGGCCGACAGAGGAGTTTGACACATTTCCTTCCTTCAGACTTCGGAGGGTGGTAGTTATGGCAGCTATAGGCGTCATAGGAACTGGCTGGAACCGATTTCCTCATATCATGTTGTGTGAGTGAGTTTCTCCCTCAGGCAAGGCAGAAGGTGTGTGAAAGTGAGGTGTAAGTGGGAATTAGCCAATAGCTCTTCCTTCTCTGCTAGTGCAGACTAGCATCGGTGATTGCAGTTGTGGCTGGCCGCTGATCAAGTCGCACTATCAAAACTCTTTAAAATCAGGGGAGTGTCGCTGAGTATGCACTACTGCGTCATAGGTCTACTCAAGCAGGGTCTCACGGAGTACAGGTAGTTCACCTCCTCTCCCTTACTCATGAGTCAGCATCCTTTACTATATACGCTGCCTCATACATCTGAATCAGTAGTGAATTTACTTTATGACTGGTCTATGGAAAGTACTTTAAAGATTTTTGCTGCTGGAATGAAAGAAACAACTAGATACATTTACCTCAAGACAGAAAAGTCAAGAGCTTTAAAAGGAGACTTTTACACAGCTAAGCTGTGCTCCCTGCTGCCAGTGTAACTAATGAGATTTCAAGTCAAGTCAAGTCAAGTGGGTGTTTATTGTTATTTTAAACATACACACAGTACACAGTGAAATGAAACAATGTTCCTCCAGGACCATAGTGCACCGCAAAGAACAAAAACGGAACACCACAAGACTATACAAGACTGCACAAGTGTGGGCAGGACAGGAGGCAGGAAAAAAATCACAAGAGCAACAGTACAAATAAGTTACAGGACAAGTGCAGTCAACAGGAGGAGTTGCAGTACTAATTTCAATGAAATAGTCTGATGACAGATATTGTATTCCAGCAGCAGAGTAGTTAGGTCAATAAATAAAGGGCCTTTACAGTGGCCGTTCTTTGTTTGTTTTGGGGGAAAGAATCAGTTCATTTCAGAGTGTATGTGGAAAACAGTTTGTGTTTTAGTTCTGATTGAGGAGTCTGATGGCCTGTCCTCACTATCCTCTGTAGGGTTATTTCTTTTGCATGTTAGATGGTAGATCAGATTACAGCAAGATGATATTGATCAAATTCACTGTCATGACGTCATTGCATCAGATGCTCTTTAAATTCACATTAATACAGTTTGCTGTATTATGTTTTCTTCTCTTAAAATGACACCAGATGAAAGCAGATTTTCAGATTATCATTTCTGTAGTTTGATTCAGTTTGATTCATCTTTCAAAACAATTGAAAGCAAATGGCAAAAAATAACTCAGTTTTCCCCATTAGTATTTTTGGTTGGGTCGAGGCAAATTCATGAAAATGAAAGCAAAAAAGTGTTTATTGTAACACGTTATGGGATGAAAACAGCAAAAATGTATAAAACTGTACTCTATACTTCTGAATGTTGTTAGTTTTAGTGGGCAACAGTAAGTAATATTTGATTTTTTTGATGTTTGTTAATCACGCATTTAGAGGGCAGCAGTGAGTAGTATTATTTATTTATTTATTTATTTTTTTTGAGCCCATGCTGTTTCTGTTGTCTATAAAATAAGATAGCTAATTTGGCTACTTGAGGCTTGTACTTTAATAGTTGCAATCAGTAAACCAAAAAGACAATTAAATTGTTAAAGGAATTATTTATTTGGTAGTTATTCATCACCTTAAATGTTATGGTTATGACAGGTATACATAGAGTAATTTGCATGTTTTAGCTGTCAGTGCATTTGTGAATATATTTATTGTGGATATTAGACTTATCTTCCCCATCTCTTTTGCGTTTTTGGTGTCCAGAGGTGGTTATTTCTCACTTAGTGTCATCCTGCTTCATGTTTGGCACACGCAAATACTGGCCTTCTCACATAAGGGCTGACCTCTGCCCCCCATCCTGATCAGTCTTAATGGTGTCAGTGATGGCTTTGTGGGTTTAGCAGAACCTCTGACCCAAATGTGTATGTGTGTGTGTGTGTGTGTGTGTGTGTGTGTGTGTGTGTGTATGTGCGTGTGCCTGTGCGTGTGTGTGTGTGTGTGTGTGTGTGTGCGCGCACATACAGCCGCCTGTGTGTGCATGGATGTGTGTGTCTGGTTTTTTTGTAGACCCCTAGCAGAAAGAGCAGGCCGCACCACATATAAAGTGTTTCCTCAGCACGTCTCCTCACAATGCACTCTTCCGACTCCACTCCCATTCCTAATATGCACTTGTCACCTAATAATGACTGATCTGCATCTAATGCTAATTCCACCATTCAGCTTCGTACTCGTTTGTGGTTGGTGCTAAATAAGCATCCTAAATAGACAGCTGTATTAATCTTGTCAAGGAGAGTTAGAGCGCTAAATTCTTGGCAGCAGAAATGTGATGGACAGTGACCTAAATTGGACAGGCACTCAGACAGCCCACGATACCAGTAATGAGTCAGGTGACTTTTAAAGGATAACTTTGACATTTTGCCAAAGAATGATGTTTCATTAGCTTGACATGCGGTAAATATGTTTAGACTCGTTAGCAGTGAAGTAGGCCTTCGGAAGCAACTTGTTTTATAAATAGATGGTAAATTTCCTGTCCTTAGAAAACAGGAAATGCAAGGTTTTAAGGGAAGATTTCCTGTTTTTTTCACGGGCACTTTTCCTGGAGGGTTTAATGAGCTGAAGGTGATTGTGTCCTTTCTTTGCATGCACTTCTGTCACGCGGTATCATTGCGGCTGCCTTAATCCAGCCAAACACTAGTGTGGCCAAAATTAACCCCAAAGCCAATCAAAATAATGCCGCACAGTTAAGCACACACACACACACACACACACACACACACACACACACACTTGCCTAAGGTACTTCACTGTGCTGGGGCCAAACCACAGAGTTCTGTTCCTCTCTCTGATGACTGATGCACACACACACACACACACACACACACACACACACACACACAGTTGCCCTCATATTTCATGTTTAGGCTGGAAGTTTGTGGAACTTTCTCATTTCCGCCAGAGCATCATCTCTGATAAGGCTATGCCAGCAAAACACTCAAATCCTCTCATTTTCTCATGTAAACAGTGCTTTTCACACCGCCTCCAAATTCCATTATGTGTTCTTGGCATCTGTGTCGCGTTATCTGAAGTGTTAAGCCACCCGTAACGACTGACGGCCTCTTGCTCATTCTCCGTTTCAAGCCAAACCAAATGAAGCTGCATGTCCACATCTGATAACACAGAACCCCCCACCCCAACCGCCACCACTCAGCTTCACTTTGCCACCCACTTTTGATTGTTGTTGTATAAGAGTATGTGTATATGTGGGTCGACCACACCAGCATGAAGCCCCCCGTATATTTTGCCTTCAGTTGTTTTTCATTAGGCTCTAGCTGATCTGTTTTCGGGGGGCAGCCCTTTGGTCGAAGCAACTGTTTATGCCAAGTACATCTAGAGGCTCTTGGAAAATGCCCACTCGCTCTCTTCTCAAAACCATTCTCTCATGACTTTCAGTCTGACTCAACCTGATGACTCCAAGTGGGTTCAATCATTGACAACTTCCCATGTGAAGTTATTTGTTTTCTAGAGTCTTTGAAGTCTAGAGTTAGTTTGCTATACATTTGACTTAAGTTACATCATTATATAAATGTAAACACATAATGAATTCATTACATACAGTTAGGCACACACTGTTTACACTCTGAATCAACAGATTTCAATCTGCACTTCCATTCTTTTTCGTCTGTGTCGGTATTAAACAGTGACAAATGTGAAGTGGGTTTTTTTTTCAGTATACAGCAGTTTATTTATAAGACATTTTGTCACATTTACATCCTCTTTTCAAAAACATTCACAAACACTTTCAACAGATTTCTTATGCTTATTTTAATACATTCCAAGAGAGAAACAATTTATTCAATATGCTGTTGTCAGTGCAGACGATAGCTGTGAATTCTAAGGGTTTAAATGGGACGTAACGTCTTTGCTTGTGTAGTAGCTTTTCAAATTCATTACTGTTGTTTGATTAAGAGAGTGCAATGCTCCAGTGCGTATCTCCTTATTTAGCATCTCCTCCTATGAATAGTTAATTCTACAGCAGTCCATGTTTATACGCATTTAATTTACTGTGCTCACGCATGAGCTGTCCCACACCTAAATTGCACTTGATTGAGAGAGAGAGAAAGAGAGAGAGAGAGTCTGGTGTTGAATGAGTCGACAGTGCCCGAGATGTTTTGGTTGAAGTTGTTCTTTGGCTGGCATTCTGTGACGCAAAAGAGGCTTGGAACAGGGTTGGAGAAAAAGAGAGAGGGGGTGTATGGAGAGAATCTCCACATACCATGCTGCTCTCATGGTGATGGCATGACCAGCTGAACAATGCCAGGCTGGCATAGAGAGGCCATCAGAGCGGGCACACACAGAGGCCCTTTCATCAACACATACACACATACAGCGACACACACACAAACGCACTGTTACACACTCTTTTCAGAGCTATTTAGGTTTTTTTTCGTGGCTGGTCAGTCCTCCGTGCTCTCCCATGCTACTCTTGTGCTTGTTTGTAAGACTCAGTGAGGGGTCAGTGTTCTTCCACTGGAGTTCCCACATGCACTAAACCTATGATTCTCTCTCTCTCTCTCTCTCTCTCTCCTCTATCCCTTCCCCCAGTCTTTCTTCGCTTTTGCATCCAATGGACTCACTCTCTCTCTCCTATTTCTTTGTCTTTTTCTCTTTATTTCCATCTACCTTTCACTCTACCCCCCTTCCTCTGTCTCTCTCTCTGTCTCTCTCTCTCTCCCTCTCTGTCTAGGTCACTCTCCCACTTACTCTCACTCTAGCTCGCTTTTCCATTTCTGCATGTTCATTTGCATCATAATTTAGCATTGTGTAGGACCACAGCGATGCGATGGAAACTTGTGATGGTTTGATTCACTCAGGAATGTCCCTGCCTACCAAGTAGACCAATTAGTTTGCCCTTTGCTTTTGTGTAGGATGAGCACATGCACACTCAAACATGCACATTTATATATGTGACTGTGTGCCTGTGTTTAAAGTCTTTGAGTGCCTTTCTATTGCAGTGTGTACAAAAGCCCAAATATGACTATGAGTCTCATGTTGCCTCTCTTTATTGTCTCTGTAAGTGTATTTGACATGACTGGGGGAAGAATTTAAACAGGCTTCTGTGTGTGTGTGTGCACACTCACGCACGTTTCCATAGCCCACAACCCTTTCCATGGACTCTTTCCCAGTCTCCCAGTCCAATCTGAACTGGCTAACCCTCACCCGTGCTTCACCTTGCCTGTGAATGTGCTTTATCATTCCAGCTGGTGTTAGGTGCCCACCAGTTGCTCACTCAAAGCACAGAACCCCATAAATCCCATTCTTTATGCAGTTGGAGAGAAAGTTAAAGACATTATTTTTAAAATCAGGCTTTCCGAAATGTTCACTGTATCAGATAATATTAAGATTAAACGGTCCATGTAAAAAAAATATTCAGTTTTATTTTGGACTATTTGTATTGGTCCATCATCATAATGTAAAGGACAGTTGGCATGTCCAAATGACATAAAAATGACTTAGCAGCTATGCGTCTGCTATCCAAAGCAAGTAAAAGAATAAAACAAGAAGAAAAACAAAAACAGCTGTTGTGGAATACCTGGTAAGTCATGTAATTCAGTTATTATTCCAGAAAGCTCAGGTGTTTTGCTCTGGGTTCGGGAATGGTATCACATGTCTTTATGATGGACCTAAAAGCACCATTAGTAAAGCAAAAGCTCTTTGCAGTTCAAAGTAGGCCGTTTGTTTTGCTAGCATGTCATGTCCAAATGAAATTTGGATTGTGCTCTTTGATGTGTGTATGTGTGTGTATTTTTTAGTGTGTGTCTAGCCCCCCTCTCTCTAACCGCACAGACCCAGATCGCTCCCACAAATGTTCCAGGATTTTGGGTGGCCAGCGTTATGCTTCACTTTGTTTTTCTTGCTATTCACACGTTTTACAACCCTTCAAGGCAACCTTTTTCAAAAAGCTCCCACCACAATTTTGCATTTGCTTTGATTTGGAAATATGGATTTATTTTCCCCGCCGGCGGCTGGCCGGTGACAGCTGACGTGTGTTTTGCAGAAGGTGTGACATTTTAATGAGTCGGCCATTTTGGGCTCCGCTCCCAGACTGGCATCTCTCCGCTTCCTTCGAATAATACAGAGGGCCGAGAGTGCTGCTCCATGTCTGAAGAGTCTCACTCTAGATCTTGGTTATTCATTAGGCTGCTATGGTAAACCTCCACACTGTTTGTGTGTCTTTGCCGTATCATTGGCAGACTTTATATTTATCTGTAAGAGTATTGGCTTGGCTTTTGTCTTTTTTTTCCATTCTGAATGGAGTGCGTCTTCAGGAGCCTCAACCACAGGCCCAGACTGAGTTAGTGAGCCTGGGAAAAAGAAACAGGCTCACAATAATGCAGTCATTTTAGCTAATGAGTGAAAATGGCTGGGCGCATCTATCTCTGTATCATTTATGAAATCTTTTGAAATTGTAATGACAAAAATCATATGATGCCATCTGTGCCAGCTTTAGTTCTTCCAGTGCCCTTCTAAAGCCCCACCAGGTGAAGAAAACATTAGATTAGGACTTAAGAACAATGGGTGCTCCATATTAGACCACTGTTTTAACTTGATTTACGTAGAATGGAATTAAGCAGGTAAGAAGTTCACTGAAGCTCTCCGAATCGCTCTCTCAAGTTCAGTTTACCTAAAGGCTTTTATCTAATGCCATTAGTCCGCACTGTCTTAAGCTTTAGGCTGCTTTAGAGCTGACAATAGGCTTTGACAGTAAGAGCTTTCTGAAGGGGATACCACTATTGTGCTGCTCTGAGTCAGCCTCTTTTTTTATGCACTTTCAGCTTACAGTGAGATTTTGAATTCTTTGACTGTTTCAGGCAGGTGTGTTTAGTTAACAGATAATAAGTCAGCAGACAGTTACAAGCAGAATCAGGGCTTATTCATTGCTAAAAGGTGAGAATTATTGTAAGTTCAGTCCAGGCTGTGTGGTTGATGCATTAAAGTATGTTTAGACATCTTTTGAGCATAAATGCATCAGAGGTGGGTACTGCATTCCATCAGGTAAGTGTATCTGTGTGTACGTGTGTGTGTTGACACCCCGGGCACGGTGTGTTTGTGTGTGTCCTGCACAGTCATGCTGCCCTCCATGGTGCTGCACAAGTCTACAGTACAGCCGTACCAGCGCGGCTTCTACTGCACTGACGACAGCATCCGCTACATCTATAAGAACAGCACTGTGCCCTCGTCCGTGCTGATGACCGTGGGCCTGCTCCTGCCCCTCACCAGCGTAAGTGCCCCAGCCCGGGGCATCTGACTGGGGGATGGGGCCAGGAGAGCTGGGGGGAGTGGCATGGGAGGACCAAGGCTCTGAAAGAGTGAGGAGAGCACATAGTGAATATATACACTCAGATTGGCAATTTGTACTACAGGCCAAAGGTTTAAAAGCAACTAAATGTCTGCAATAGTCTACAACTAACAAATTCTTTAAGGGCCCACATCAAAGGCCTACAAAAGTCAGCACATTTACATATACCTGCCTATTCACATTTCACATTTTATCTGCATAATTTTAGCAACTATTGAGGTGAAATGGTGCTTTGTAGAGAAACATAGTAGTTCAGGTTTCTTCACAACGATTGTGATAAGAAAATCCTTTGGCCTAAAGGCTTTTATTGCAAAACATTTTCGTAAGACTTCCATAAAACAAAGTCTTAGGCATTAGCCAGCGTATCTGTAACCGTTTAGTGTATTATGATCATTAATTAACTTTCTGTGATGTAGCATTCAGAGACATTAAACACTTGTCACCACCGCTACAGTTCTGATTCTGGTTATGTTTTTTGCAGTGGCACCTTTCACATCAAACCACTTAATAATAAGCTGTGAATACGATCTTATGAAAATCAGCTATGGCTGGTTTTGGCTCATAAAACAAAAAAAAGGAATACATGGGCCTTTCTGAAAAAAATGCAGCTCTGATCTTAATCATAATAATAAATGATTCCAAATTATACAAAAATCAATGTAAATAATTTTACACTGGTATGTTTTAGGGTCTGTAAAAGCTATTCCCATATAATACATTAGAGTAAGAGAGTATTTTGGAAAAAACTTTATTTGGTTAAACTAAAAGTCTCTAAACATGTGGCCCTGTGTCTCAAATTTTGTTTATTTGTAAAAGAAAATCACTGCTTCCTTTCACACTTTCAACCTGTATTGTAGGTCATTATAGAGATATTTACTAAATAAGGCAAAAAAATAACTTTGTGAGTGTAGAGATACTGTCCTCATGGTGGAGTTACAGGACGAAATCAGGTCCACAGGAGGTTTAGTGTAATGTAATGTAATGGCTCCCTCTTTTAGAGGTCCGTCTCCCACGCCAGGACTTCCCCAGCCTCCCTGGTGTGTCCCATGATCTTCAGCTGCTGTGTGATGTGCTGTGCCACCCCGCCCCTGCGTGTGTGTCTTTCTGTTTGTCTCTGTGACTGACCTGAAGCCTCTCTCTGTCTCTCTCTCTCTCTCTCTCTCTCTCTCTCTCTCTCTGTCTGTCTCGCTATAGCTGGCCTGCCTTTCCTGTTAATTGAAACTAGCATGATCGAGCCATACCATCGCGGGTTTTACTGCAGTGACCAGTCCATCCAGTACCCGTATAAAAACGGAGACACCATAAGCGATGCCGTGCTCTGTCTCGCTGGCATTCTTATTGCCATCTTCTCTGTAAGTCCTTCTCTTATATATATATATATATATATATCTCAAATATATCATCCTTAACCCCCCTTCATACAAACACATTTTCATAATAAACCGCTAATAAACCATAGATAGAGTTTAAAAGTATAAAATGTAGTGGAAAAGTAGGATTTTCCATAGATCATGTAGAAATCCATCCATAAACAACTCATGTCCATCCTCCAAGGAGAAACGGAAATTATTAAATGTGAGAAAGTCTATCATGGTCAGGAGTTAGTGGTGCTTTTGGGCTTCTTGTTTTGTCTGCATGTGATCTTTCCACCGCTCTCTTACTTTTGCTGTTGTTCTGGTTTGCGTTTGATTTTTATGTTGCTGTAATGTTTCTATGAATGACCTTTCACCAGAAATTCACCAAAAAATGACCAACAGTGGAGTCAATAGAGCTTCAGCTTAAAGAAACAGTATAAAGCTATTCCCATTTAATACTTTAGAGTAAGAGTATAGTGTTTCGGCATTATACACACAGCTACAGTAATTTCCCACTTACCCCAAGCGAGTAAAGGTTAACTTGTTTTTTCAATTTATGTAAAAAAAAAAATGGAGATACTGCATCAAGTTGTTAAGTAGTCACAAAGCAACGGTTTGTGACTAAATAACAACTTGATATGGGTCTGTGATAGTTCAGGCATACATTTCTGTTTTAGCATTTGCCTTGTAGCACTGACCTAATAAAGCAACCTTCAGACACCAAACATGTCGAGCAACAACATATTGCTTTGAATTGGCTGACTTTTCAAGAAATGCTTTAAGCCTGTGAATGAACTATATTGCTCAGATCTGAAGAGCAGGATCTGAAACTGACTCTAGCCTAAACAGAATGAGGCTTACATTGCTTTATCAACAGTTTCTATCACAATGTCAAGCTTTATGATCGAGAGTCAAGAGGGGAGCACGACAGATCAAACCAGGTTAGACTGTGCTTATATATATAACCCTGCAGCTGCTGGCCATTGACCGCTCTCTGTTAGAACACACAGAACTTTAATAGCATCAGTGACAGCTGGCGACAGCTTCCTGAAATACAAAGAAATCTATGCCAGCACAATTCTGGCACTGGACTGAGGAAACAAAAGTAGTCGGGACAGGACACAGACTTTCAGGGACCTGCTGGAGTGGGTAAGGAAGTTACATGTGAGGGAGAGAGAGAAAAAAGAGGAAAGAAACCAGAATACAAGAAGGATGAGCTTTAAAAATTTTAGCACATCTCTGATATCAAAACTCTCATATGCATTGGAAAATGAATCACATCAGCCAGAGGGACGTTACTTGGCATACCCCCTAACCAGAGACATGCATACATAGTGTTTAGAGCAGAAAAGGTCCTAAACGCAGGGATTAAAGTGTGTGTGCGTGTGTGTTTTGCACTATACACACAGCTGTAGATAATTAGTAGTGTCGCCATTCCCAGTTTGGATAAGGCCTCTGGGAGAGGAGAATGTCTTCAGTGCTACCACAACAGCTTTCCACTAGAGTGTGAATAACAGAGAGAGATAGAGAAGGAGGGAGGGTGAGAAGAAGAAGTGAAAGGGAGAAAGGGAGAAAGTGAGAGAGAAAGGGGAAGAGAAAAGGAGGGAGAAAGAGAGAGAGAAAGAGAGACGAAGAAAGAGAGAGTGAGAAAGAGAGAGAGTGTGTCCAACACATACTGTTCAATACATAATGTGTTATTAATGAGAATTTCAGTACACGACTGCTGAGCAATGTAGTCCCAGTCAAAGGTCTTCCCACAAACAATGGTTTTAATAGCTTACTAAATTCATACAGAATTCAGCTGATGTGTGTGACTATGGGTTTATATATTGAGTACTTCACTATAAGCTTTAGATGTGATTCAGCCATTAAAATTTTAAAACGGAATTGTCTGTTTTTTACAATGAACACTCATTACAATGAATTACATTCGGTGTAATAATTGTTAATTAACCCTGTGGATAGTGCCTATTTAGGCCCCCTGTACACGCATGGGAATATAGATATTTATTTATTTCATTCCATAATGCCATCAACGCCATACAAATGTCACCATTTACTCTGGAGAGGCGGGCCTCGCTCATTCTCATAAGCCTGTTCTCTTGTTTCTTTTCATTCATTTCTCTCTCTCTCTCTCTCTCTCTCTCATATTTCTGTGTCATCAGTGTGCTTTCCAAACTAATTTCACCTGCATGTAGATTTAACACTCATTTTGCATGTCTGAAACCTGACCATTACTTCTTTTGTTTTAACATGTCAGTATGTACTGGTTACATTTTTGGTGTGTTCTTAGACAGTAACCTGGTTCAGTTTCAAGCATGTGATGCCGTTTAAAGTTTGGAATCCCTTGTTTTTAATGATTTTTTTCTATGCAATAATAAATTAAATAAACTGCAGATTTAATCACTACATATTAGACACCGAAATGTATTTTAGATTGGATTCAAAAGTATTTTGAGAACGACAAGAAGTTATTCAATGATACTGTTTACGTCAGTTATATTTGTGGCAACTTGATCTGACAAGTTCGATTCCAAACTTTTGAACCAGACGTGTAAAAGTAGCGTAGGCCTGATTTTTGTCCTGTACCTCACACCTCCAGATTGTGATAGGTGAGTGCTATAGGATCCATTACCTAAAGCAGGGCACGCAGTCCTTTGTGGGGAACCCCTACGTCTCCGCCCTCTACAAGCAGGTGGGCGTGTTCATCTTCGGCTGTGCGGTCAGCCAGTCCTTCACGGATATCGCCAAGGTGTCAGTGGGCCGCATGAGACCACACTTTCTGCACGTGTGCAATCCGGACTACTCCACTATCAACTGCTCTCTGGGCTACATCACTGAGTACAAATGCCAGGGTGAAGAAAGCAAAGTGCAGGAGGCCAGGTTAGACCCACAAACACTCACACAGACTTTACTCACACACCCACGTACCTGCTCATCATCACACTCATACTTGATCACACTCTCTGATTCACACACTCACTGTTTTGCACAGGCAGCCATGCACATAAGTCTCAAATTATTACTGTAACTGTATAACATATAACTGTATAACGTGTGTAATAATTCTTTGATAATACTGTCGCTGCACTGTCCAATAACAGTATGTAATCAGTTAATCAATTATGTTTCGGTTTGATTCTAGTAGGTTCGAGTCTGCCTTTCAGACTTTTTTGGGTTAATTTCAATATCAAGAAATGCCAAACATGGCGAAATGATTTTTTCTCCTTAAAACAAGGCTGTATACAAAGCAACAACATTTCATCAAATTCAAATCATAACAAACTCAAGTGTGGTATAGGTTGAAAGTCTACTCTTTCCACAGGAGAAATGCAGTATGCAAAAGTTTAGGTGCCTGGTTACATAATTGTTTTTTTTGTAAGTGAAAATCCTCTACAGAGAACACACTTTTGCGCACTTCAAATAAACAGAAAGGAGCCCAGCACGTTTCTGTTTATTTGCTAAACATACTGACACAAAATCAAACATAAATGTGGCCTGTGCAGAAGTTATGGCACATTTTATCATTTCTTAATTATTTTTTCCCAATATGTCAAACTTTTTCACAAAACATGTAATTTCAACTGACAATTTCACATTATAACATGCTTTTTTCTTTGCTCACACTCAGGCTTGTTAAATGTTTCTGTGGTTTGATATTGTTACACAGCAGTAAAAGACACATTTTAATTAGATTTGATATTACGTTTCTGTCTTTTCAGGAAATCCTTCTTTTCTGGACATGCTTCATTTTCAATGTTCACCATGCTGTACCTAGCAGTAAGTAAATGTTACCACTAAAACACACACACACACACACACACACACACACTCAAGCAACTGTTCTCCCATTTGACAGCTGATGCTGTGAAGTGTATTCAGTGTGTTTTGTATTACTTTTTTTCGGCTACACGACCCTTCTGGCAACTCTGTGTGAAATGTGATTCACTCTCATTTTCCTTGTTCATCTCCTAGTTGGATATAGACCAGCTGTTTTTTATTTTTGCAGCTGCAGAGACTTCCTCTCCTTCTTTATCCTTTCCCCCCTCCTTCCCTCTCTCTAAGCCTCTCTCTCTATATATGCCTCTCTCTCTCTCTCTCTCTGATTCTCCCCCTTGCCACCTGTTGAGAGACCATGTTCAGGCTGTTCAGGCTTTTCCCTTTGCTTAAGGGTCTCATGCTTCAAAAGTCCATTAATTAGACGTCCCACCAGTCCAAAACCCACTTCACACACTCGGACGCACGCTCACACACACTAGCACACATATTTGTGCAAGTATACCTCTACCCCAGATCTTTTGATGTTTCCATACTGTAGATCAAACCTTTTTTTTTCCCCCCACTTCAAGCGTTTTTCAGGTGGTCTCACCTCAGTTTCCTTCTTTCTCTTTTGACTCACACATTTTCTTTTAAATGCCACGCCAGCACCTCCTCCCTCTAAGTCATAACTATAATCACAGCACGAAAAGGACATGTAGTGCAATATTTTTTACAGATATCGGCTATATTAATAAAAAACGCATGCACTGAAAAAAGATGATGCATCACTATTAGTAGATTCAAATATATTCAAAGTTTACACATGAAGGAAATTGATTAACACAATTGCTGCCAAAAATAAGTGAACCGAAAGGCCAATTGAACTGAGAAACAATTCTGGCTGTAAAAATAACACAAAATGATACAAACACTGATCCTGTGCAAAAATTATCTAACTAAAGCTATTAGAATGAATGAACAATTAACATCTATATATCAGATTTGCACCTGCGTATTTGTGGGTTGTGGGTTTGTATCCCAGGACTGCTAGTGGCACCACTGAGGTACCCTTGAGCAGGGTACCATCCCCACACTCTGCTCCCCGGGCGCTGTGTTTCTGGCTGCCCACTGCCTCACTTGAGTGAATGGGTTAAAGGCAGGGAAAGAATTTTGTTCTGTTCACACTGTGTGCTGTGGTGTGTTCACATATGACAAATGGACCCTTTACACGTACCGTTCAGTCCTAGTAGCCATACAGGTTGGTGGAACTGGCTGAACGTCCGGTTTGGAAATACATATGGACAGCTGTGCATTCCCAATGCTTGGAGAGATTTAAGTAGGAGTGTGAGAGAGGGCAGGGTTGGGTAGGAGCCCGGGAACACAGTGTGAGACGCAGGCTTTGTGTGCGTGTGTGCATGTGGCCGCAGAGGTCCTACAGGGGTAAGCTGTTTTAACTCACCCTATGTTCCCCCTAATACACTCCGAATAGCCATTAAATTAATGCGCGACGTTGACAGCTTTCGGAGCCTTGAAACACCAGCTGGGTCTCCGGCTGCACCTCACACAGACGAGAGGAAGCAGGGCGTGGAGAAGCAGAACTCACGCTAGAGCTGCCGAGTGTTAAGTGACAAAAGCGATCAGCTTTCCTCTATACACCTTGCCCACTTTAAACAATGTGATTAAACACATAATTAAGGCAAAGTGCATGGCTGTTGTTCACGGGCGTTCACTGTTAGGATTTAATATTCAAGAAAACAGGCGAAACATTACACTATTCCCTGAACAGTCTCTGTTTTGAAGCTCCCTTGTCTAGGCGTCTGACTCAACAGACACTGATATAGCCTGATTCACTAATGCAGTTGCTCATTAATGCCGGATTTCCTCTGCCTGGCATAAGTTGGTGCTTTCCCTTTTCTGATAAACCTGATCCAAATAATCAAGCCAATTAACAGTACTTAAACTGCAAGCTTATTGTTATCAATCTTAAGACTTACAGGGGTGGTCCAAAGATCTGAAGCAGCACCCTGATAGCAAACATACAGCAGAAGGATCAAAATAACTCAGCACTTAATGCAGCAAAACACCATCAATCAAACAAAAACTCCGAAGACATGATTTTGTATTTTTTTCTAAAGTGTAACAGGATGGAAAAAAAATAACTGGCCCTGCACAACCAGTATGAAGAGTGCAGGGTGACAAATAATGCCTACATTAAAACTGAATGACTGAGATACATGCAAACTTTTTTTTTTTTTTTTTTACCAAATAGTGTGAACGCTCCATGAGACTCTACTAGAAGTATGTTTCACTTTAACACTTTTTACAGTTTTCAGTTTAACCCAGAAATAAACTACAGAATGATTTAGAATTTTGCAACACTTTTTAAAAAAGTTATGACAAGTAAAATTATTACTTACAACTAAACTGTTTCAAGTAACGAGAACGAATTCTAGTGATTTGAACATATTGATGACTTTGACTATTGTAAGGAATTTGAACATAAGTAACAAGAATGCAAAATTCCTATGGCCCCCATTAGAAATAATCTATTGAAATAAAGAAAGAAAGAAAGAAAGAATATGAATAAAGTAAGAAGAATGAAAGGAAGAATGAAAAAAAGAAAAGGATCAGAGAGGAGATGGAGAAAACAACTATGACATAAGTAGTAATAGGGTTGTAAGTACTCTTGGCTCTCGTGCTGACTTCAACATGAAAAGCTCTATATTTTTCTCTCCCGCTTTTTCTTCCTCTTCTCCTCCTGTCATTATCTGCGTAAGCTGCCGTGGGAGAGACGGTGATGTCATGATGAGGGTAGACTCCAGCTCTCGTTGTCACTCTTTCCTTGCTGTTTACTTTAGCCTCCAGTCAGCCACAGACGTCTGACAGACCCCCATCAACTAATGTGTGGCATCATAACATGATTCCCATTCAGGATATTTATGGATAGTGTGCTTTCTTTCTTTTTTTTTTTTGAGACATCCCGTCAGTCTGAAAACTACTTACCGGCATGTTTCTGTTTCTGTACTGATTATATATCTATCAGAGGTAGAAGAATGGGAGGAGATTAAAAGGTGATTGTGAATGGAGAGCATTACAGTATATTGTCAGTTTACAGTTAGGGAACAGTAGTGTGGTTAGTGTGATTTAGTCCATAGTTTGAACAGTGAGATCACTGGAGAGAGAACAGTGCATTTGATTTAGTCTGTCTTTACATTATATTGTGATTAGATTTTATCAGTACGTCTTTACACTCTATCCATGACCGGCGAGGGAAAATGTTATTGAATAGCAGATAACACGGTTCAGTTCATGCTCCTTTAAGACCTCAATTCTGTTGTATCAAGTCAAGTCAAGTCAAGCAGGTGTTTATTGTCATTTCAATTACACAATACACAGTAAATCAAAACAGTGTTCCTCCAGGACCATAAGACATAAAACAACACAAGACTACACAACTACACAGAGCGACAGTGCACTAATATAAACAAAACAATACAGTAGCAATAAAATAGTCATACAGGACAGGATAACATACAGTACAGTTGACAAAAGGCTAAAACAGTGTTAAGTGAGAGTGAATATTGTGTCAGAAAGTGTATTCTAGCAGAAGAGTCATTAGATGCCAAAAATGCTGAGTTTTCTGAGGTAGGAAACAGAAATAATAAATAAATTGTCTAAAAATTGGGCAGTTTGGCAAAAATGATGGTGAATTCCCATGGTAAATAAAATGGTGTATATCCAAGAGTCACAAACTCCACCAGTAACGAACAGTAACAAGAGACTAGCCTAGCATTCAGTGGTGTAAACATTTGTATATAAGATTTTTCAATGAAAAGAGTTCAGTGACTACTGTTCTTTTTTAACAACAACACATCTTTTGAGACCCTAACAGAAGTTCACACCTGATTTTTAAAACTGACGCAAAAACTGACTGCCACAAGTTACTCATATGTAATCAGCTGCATGTGCAATAACACCCACTGTTTTGTGTGACCCTCCCATGTTTTGGCAACTTTCTTTCAATTGAATATATATGAGGGAGGGAAGCATTTTGCATTTGACCATGCAGCCTAAACTGCACTTTTAGGTTCATGAGCTGGTTTCATACATCACACATGGGGCAGAATGCGTTATATGCTGGCTTCACATGCCTTAAAGGAAGACGCTAGCCTTTCCATCCCAGCTTGGTAGCAATATGTGATGGGGAAAACCTAGCCAGTGGGTGATAATTGGCTAAATTGGAGGATGATAATTGAGTAAAAAACTTGTTAGCAAAACAGCAGTGAGGGTTAGTCCACACCAATTAACTCCTCAATGCCTCAGTCATTACACACTTTCCTCAAGTAGTATTGAGTTATTACGTAATCTCAAGTAAACTTGTTTTTTTTGTGTTTCTGACACTGTTTGACATACTGTTACCTATAAAAATGGGCAAATGTACAGTTAGATTTCAACAAAGCTGCTTATTTTGTTTTTAGATATTAAGCATATTTTGTCTGTTAATGTTATAGAGAATGGTTTCTTAGTAGCTACGTTATCTGTGTAGGTCCAGTGCAAAACTAAAGAAAGTTCAGATAACACACATGTCTTGGCTGATCGACTGTTGCTTTAACAAAACAGTTCCCATAGTGCTGCCGGTGTTTGGGGTGAGATTGGAAAAGCCTAGCTCTCTAGGGACACATCCCGTGGCACTTTACTGGGAACTTTAACCATGGTCTAAGTGACACTAAATAGCATGCTGACTGATGGCTGACTGGAGGCAGTAGATGTGTGTGTGCTGGCGTGACTGCGACTGTGGGGATTTCAGTGGGTTTGGGATTGGGTATTTTCTAGCCTCTCTCTAACCTCCAGCCTCTCAGCCCATGTGTTCTGGTTTGGCCTGAGGCGGGAGGAGGAGCCGCCGTTGCACCCAAACCACACGGCGACACACGAGCATGGCATCTCGCCAGCAGCTAGCCGGCCGAGAGAGGAAATGACAGGGCACCACAGAGGAGACTCGAACAAAGGCCTTGGTGAGGAACTGAGTGATGAATCCACGGACAAATGATGTTTGAGGTAGTTGGTGACAGTGGTAGATTTTACTTGGAGAATTCACAACTTTGTGGATTGCACTCATCATTTCCAGAGTTGCGGTCGCCCTGAAAGAAAGTCCGGTGCACTGTTTTGGCTTCTTCATGCCTGACCTGAGGTCAGTGTGTGGAAAGCCCCAGCGGAAAAGCCAGACCTGCCGAGAAAAGCACTGAACCGGAGCAACAGGCCTGAATCGGCCCAAGAGCAGGGCAATATCATGAAAACAGTCAGTCAGTCAAAACATGCAGCCCCCCCCCCCTCCTTCTCTTTCATTCTCATCCACAGTCTCTCTCCTGCAAGGAAGAGGATGTGGTTATTTTTTGCTGCTTCTCAAAAGTGTAGATACACCAGCTTGTACGGTCTTGTTTCAGCATGATCCTCATGTCCATGCACTAGCTTTGCAAACTATTTAGGAAACTAGATATTAGCTTCAGAATAATGCCATACCCCACACATTTTATATGCTTGTGATGTCAGCACTCATTTGCATTTGGACCTTTCAGGCAGGGGTGGGCAAGGACGATTATCATATGTCATGATTATCATGATAAATGACCTCACACTATGCTTTTATATTGAGATTTAGTGCCACAAAAATAATCCTGTTTCACTGGATTTAGTGCAACACAGCATGCAAAACACAATGAAATTGGGGCAGCTGGTAGCCTAGTGGTTAGGGCGTTCGCTCTCCGATCAGGAAGTCGTGGGTTCGATTCCCAAGACCGCTAGGCACCTCTGAGGTACCCTTCAGCAAGGTATCGTCCCCACACACTGCTCCCCGGGCGCCGTGTTCCTGGCTGCCCGCTGCTTCACTTGGTGAATGGGTTAAATGCAGAGGAAGAATTTCGTGCTGTTTACACTGTGTGCTGTGGCGTGTTCACATATGACCGAGTTATCACTATCACTAAATCCACAGTATCTGTAGTTTATGATAGTAGTTTTTATGGTTATTTTTGCCTGTCTCAAATAATCAAACCAGTATATTGTATGTCATGAAACTGTTTGCCATATTAACCTGCCCTGCTTTCAGCTTTAAACATTTGTGAAGCAAAAGAGTATCTGCATGTTCTTTTAACAGGATCTTTCAAAAGAAAACTATCAAATTGTTCTTTAGGCAAAACCTAGTCTTTATACCTAGGAAGACACTTTAAAGAACATGTAGATGAATGTTGTGAGAATTAGTTAACATCAGCTCTAAATAATTGAGTTTTTACTTAATCGAAAAGTAACAGTGAAGATCAGAAAACTTTTAAATAGTTTTATCTCATTTTTCAGCTTCTCTCTTCCCCCTCCTTTCTCTTTTCCTTCCACCTTGCTCCTCTTCACTGCCGCTGTCCACCAAACTTGGAAAGGAGATCCTAACAGTCACTCCAAATATTTACTGCATGCTGCTTCAGCGCTTGCCCATGGCCAAGCATGGAGGCTGCGGAGTTCCTAGACCAAAAACAGCCATGGGGTTTAAAAATACCCCCTTCAGGAGCTTTTCCATTGTCCAAGCCAGAGCATTAACCTCCTCACGCCTGCCCCGTATATCTGATGGTATCTAATGGTAGCACCCACTTGCCTGCAGGGAAGGCATGGAAGAAAACCTCAGTGGGACAACACATGTTATCTGCTGTATGGGGGTGTTATGTCTTGTGAGGGTGCTGTGTGTGTGTGTGTGTGTGTGTGTGTGTGTGTGTGTGTGTGTATGTGCGCGCGCGCACTACACCACACCCTGGGATAAGAGTATCAGGGACGCACTTTGTCTGACATCCACACTAAACTCTGGATATGTCTTAGAAGATCAAGGTATTCAAACACTTGTGTTTGTGTGTGAAGTGTCCGCACCACGTTGAGCTTATCTAAGCTCTTATAGCTGAGGGCTGTCTCTGAGTCTAGTAAAGTGTTTTTAGGCCCTCTTTGTTATCAGCTCTCTGAATGTGTGTGTGGAGAGAAGCTGTGTGTCTCTCACCCTGCAGAGGTATTATGGACATTTTTCTATTCTGTTTATATGTATAAATAATATTGTCATTTTGGAATACATTTCATAGTTTCAGACATTTCATAGTTAGATTCTGTAGATTTCTGTACATTTCTGACACTTTCTTCAGTTTCAAAATCCAAAGCGATTCAAACATTTAAAGAATTTAAGCCTGTATTGATTTTTGAATAAGGCACAATACAGATCAGCCAATCAGAATAGCTCATTTACATATAACAGTCTTAAAGGCACAGAAACAAAACATCCTGTTTATTTATTAGACATTAATAAAACAGTTGTGTAAAATGAATTACAGCTATTTTACCCTCACGACGCTGTTTGTGGGTTAACGTCCTAGAACTGTTCTTCCCCAGTCATGTCACTTTATTGTACCAGAATTGCACTAAGCAGCTGGGTAGTTAATGAGCATCACACCTCTCCATGACCCTGAATAGTCAACAGTGCCCTTTCTGCACCCCTGTCTAGACACTCGAATTCTCTCTTTTTCACTTGTGTCCCAGTCTGCGGTGAGGAGATTAACACTAATTGCAGCTCTTTGATCTTTTAGCAGATAGTTGCCATTAGTTACATGTGGATTTATACGTTTGGTTTTAACATTAGCAATGGTTTAGGGGTAATTGAATGTGCCACATTCCTTTCCTGTGTGTGTGTGAGAGTGTTTGTGTTTGTGTGTTAATGAGTGCATGATGTACACTATCCCGCGGCTCCGGTTGACTTGTTTGTTTTGTGGCCAGTTGTTTATGTTCAAAATGAAAGGCAACAGCATTCCAGGGATTGCGCAGCATTGTGTAACGACAGCTAGCAGGGAAGAAAGCGAGGGAGCTATTAACTCTCCCCTAATTTTCCATTTCATTTCACCTCACTGGCTCGACTGAAGTGGTTAGATCGTGGTATCACTGTGACAGATCTTCAGGAGATTAAGTTTGCCGCGATCGAGTCCCTGAGTTTACATATAGGGTATCTTTAATGGTCATTATCTCTATGAATGGGGGTAGTACCTGAATACTGTATCCCACAAATAACATAAACGTTAATACAACACTTCCATGAATAGGTCCTGCTTTGATATCTGATACTCAGGGTTCAGTGTGGAAGAGTTTGGGGGGGGGGGGGGGGGGGGGGGGGGGGGGGGGGGGGGGGGGGGGGGGGGGGGGGGGGGGGGGGGGGGGGGG
>JBBPCZ010000163.1:10928200-10945096 GCA_037974445.1 Brycinus macrolepidotus | reverse complement strand
AAAGAGTTTCATTCTTAAATAGGCAAGTACTTTTTAACAAATTTTAAAAAGTAAGTACATTATAAAATAGCATTTTAATAATTACTCTTTTTTTCTATTTAAGAATAAAATAGAAAAATAGTTGTTTTTTTTTATTTAAAGTGTAAATAAAGTAGAATTTTGATTTAAAAAAAGGACAAAAAAGTCTGGCTGCTGGCTACTGATTGGCAGTGAGCTATACCAATCTTAATATCATCAGAGACCCAGTGAGGAAACTCCAATTCCCAAACATCCTCAGGGAGGGATCCCTTCCTCCTGGCACACACAATGCCTGCAATGTGAGCGACACAGACGAATACGAAGCTGACCCCGTCCACACCTTAGCTGGCAGTCTGCACGCCTAAGGCGATGTCTGCCTTGTAGGTTATTGTTTGTTTGGTCTTGGTCTTTGGTTACTTCGGTCTTTGCTGGTTTCCGTGGGTGTGACCGGAGTTTGTGTTGTACGTAAGGGAAATGGTCCTTATGTTGTTGATTGATGCCTCGGGTCAGGACAGGGAATACAGGAAATGAATGACTTTTACATTGACCTGTCTGAGAGGCCATTTTTTTGCTTTGCTGCGTCATGTAGCCGCTGACCCTCACTTACCCCTGTACCCCTGACCCCTGCCCGCCCCTTCCTCACCATCTCTCTCTCTCTCACTGACACTGTTTTCTTGTCATGATCAGCCTTCCTGTTTCCAGAAAGATAATTCTTCGCTGTGGATAATTCCTTGTTTTGGGGTCAGCAAGGTTAGAAATGATGAAGCTTATCCTAAAGAGCAGTCTGATATTGTAACCGTCCTGGGTTTGACTTAGACACTGTCCTGTAGTTTACCTTTGATGCTGTCCTGTAGTTTAACTTTGACATTGTCCTATATTGCTACTGTGACACTGTCCTGTACTGTTATTTTGAGATTGAAATGTACAGTTACTTTGATCCTGTCTTGTGTTGTTACTTTTAAACTGTCCTCTAGTGTAACATTGTCCTGTAATTATATTGTTCTTACTGTTTTTACAGTCTCCCACATTTTTTTATGAAACCTTAGGATATAAAAATGAACTCTTCTCATTTCTTAACAATATTTAATTCATCTGTCTCTCAGTTGACACTGATCACAAATTAACACAAAAGCAGATGGAGGATCAAGATGATTTTTACTGTTAAAAAATTATTTTGATTCAAACTTATCTTTGTAGATTATTCCTCATTTGCTCTCTCTCTCTCTCTCTGTCTTTCTCTCTCTCTCTCTCTCTGTCTCTCTCTCTCCAGTTCTACCTGCAGTCTCGGTTCACGTGGCGTGGAGCTCGCCTTCTGAGGCCTCTCCTCCAGTTCACTCTGCTTATGATGGCCTTCTACACTGGCCTGTCCCGTGTATCTGACCACAAGCACCACCCCACTGATGTGCTGGCTGGCTTTGTACAAGGAGCAATTGTGGCCTACTGCATAGTGAGTATTTGTCATGACTATTTGTTTCTCTCAATCTTGCCCTCTCTTCCTTTCTCTCCCTTAATTTCCTCATAAGTTACCCTAAGAGCTCTTCTCTCAATTGGTTTATTTATACATTCTTTGGAAGCAACATGCTTTAATGAACACTGGCAAAAATTCTATTAGACATAATGAGAAATTATAGTGCACTTTGTTTATATGATGTTATATGAGTTTCTCATCAGGTGCGAGCTGGACTGCGTTGACTGTGTGTTTATGGCTAATCAAATCTAGTCAGGTTAGAAATGGTATTTCATATGGAAATTGCTTGCATCTCTTATGTGGTAAACAGGGGGACTGCAATGCTAGTACAACTAGATTATGCCACTACTTTAAACAGAAAAGTAGGAATCATGAAAATTAAAAATGGGAATAAAAAGAAATATTGAATGCAGAGAGCCATAGCCCTAGGATAAGGCACTCATTTTACCCCTCAGTAAAGCCTGCAGATTTTCCTCAGTGAAAATGAATGGACTAAATGAATGGTGGATTGTCATTTCCCATGTGAATAGCCCTTATCACTGCGATCTTTTATTTCAAATACCAAATGCATCTCATTTGAAAAATGACTAGTATACTGTAAATGTATGCGATTTCTCATTAGGTTGAAAGTGATTTTTGCCAGCATTCTATAAAGGTTATTGAACACACTAACAGTCGCTACAAAAAAGTGGTACAAACACTGTCACTGGGCTTGTACTCTCAATGGTATGTGTTCCTGACTACTTTAATTAGAGAACAGAATTGTGCCATATTCCACTGCCGTTATAGTTTTAAGCTGTATTGGCTCCACACGCCCTGTCTTAACCTTTCTTTCTTAGTACAAAAATCAAATAAAAAGACTTAAGTTAAGATGTGAAAAGTACAAATTAGCCCCTTTCCACTGAGAAGGTAAATACAGAAGACGCATTTAGGTGCATTGTTAGATCCAAACGACAGTATTGTACCTTGGGGGACTAAAATGTATTTGGAAAGTACCCATTTTTTCTGACAGTGTGGGCAAAGCGTGTATAGGTCATTTCCTCACTCTCAAACACTTAAATACAAGTTTTTGGTATTTCAGTAGTTACTGAATAATTTACAGTAGTAATGAAAAATAGTCTTAAGAGTAATAACTGAATAATAGGATGGAAGTTCAAGAGGTTGGATGTCATTTTTATATCTTGAGATGGTAACTGTGTGTTTTAGCCATGATCAGTCCACACACACTTATACACACTGTTTGCACCAGAAGCCTTAAACAGCAGATGTCTCTCCCCCACACATGCTGTGAGTATTCATGTAAAGCTGTAGCTTGCCCTTTCTGTTACTGCCTGCTTTCACCAGGAATTTATGAGCTGGCACATTCACCCCACTGAGAATGTATCATTCCTCTTAGCCTTCCGATAAGTCGGAAGCACTTTGCGGTGAGCTTTTGCTTGATAAGCTTGTCACACAGTGAGAGGCAATAGAAACGTTCATGAGTTTCGTTCGAGTTATCATGGGCTTTTATGGTTTCGCTCATGTCAAAGTGAGGACATAAGACCATGTGGAGTCTCAGCTTGGAACCAAACCATGAACTTTTCTGGAAACAGACTATAACATTCTCCATACCCCACTCTCTCTCTCTCTCTCTCTCTCTCTCTCTCTCTCTTTCTCTGTCCACTAAGTTGTCCAGCTATTACAAGGGCAGCAAATCTCACTAATGAGGAGCACATTGCCTGCCTGGAGCCGCAAAACAACAAAGCAGTAGCAAGGAGGCCAGTTTTCAGAAGGATAGAGAGAGAAAGGAGAAGAGTTCAGAAGGAGAAATAGGCAGAGAGATGGAAAAAATACATTTCTACACTCCACACTTGTGACACATGTCACCTCAGCTGGTGCCAGATGCTCAAAGCAGCCAGGAGCACTTCACTAAGCTGGATGGTGCTGAGGAAAATTTACTCTGGGAAAGGGAATGGGACAGAGAAGGAGCAGGGGGTGGGGGGATGAAGAGGCCTCTCTGTAAAAGAGAAACAACATTGCTAATTATTTGAGATATTTTTAATTCAGATGACTCATTTTCATCAGCTCAGCAGGACTAAGGTGTTTAGCTCTTTAAAGGCACTTTAACCCTGTCTCACCTAGCATCAGTTCAGGTGGCTTAAATTTATCTCAGTCAGTAACAAACAAAAACCAGCTTCAGTCGGTACATATAAAATTAAACGTAACTAAAATAGTTGCTTTTGCATCAGCATTGCAGGGTTAACTACCCCTGTAGCAGCCCTTGTGTTGCCTTCAAACAGGGGCCCGAAGACAAACGTGGAAATTGTTAGCCGTGCTAAAATGAAAAGTGCTTTTACAGAGGCTCCCTCAGCGGCTGCCAAAACTTGGCAAAGCCTCCGTTGCTCCACTTCTACCAGGTTGATTGCTGAGTAGAGGCTGGTACTATTTCAGACAAACGTTACCCAGTAGGCACTAAGGAATTGACGCTGTTGTGTTTTCCTTGCTCTGATTGGCTCTGATGAGGTCCCACCTCTGATACTACGCAGATGATGGCCATAGATCTGTCCAGCTGTCCCAATGGATTGTGCAATACAGGGGTTCTGACATCATCTCAGATTTAACATTTGTTTTTAACTGCTAGATGACCAATGACTTTCAATTCACCAATAGTAAATGCCATTAGAGCATATTCATTTATGTTTTTCTTAGTTCTGCAAGCTCTCAGTAGTGTTTTAGAATGTTCTGTCCACAAAGGGTTGCACAGCTTGTGAGTGGCTGTCATATGAGAACCCATATACCAGCAAAATATGGCAAGAGGGAGATCAAGAAAAAGAGAGAGCAGAAACAAGACGCTTAGCTGTGCAGATTGTGGCGCCCATGCACCCCTGCTCCTCTTTTTTTTTTTTGGTTCTTTTACAGCCCTCACACTGGAAGCTATCCCACTCCGCTCTCCCCGCTACCTAACTCCCACTCCGCTCACACGCACACATCTGTGAACACTTTAGGAGCCCAATTACACTATCTCTAATAACCAGGGTTTAGAGAGAACCTATGGGGACAACATACAGTGCACGTGGCTGCCGAAAAAATGAAAACACAGCGAGGGTCTGAAGTTTTATTTCCATACCTCACATATTTGCTGCATCACAGAGTGTGTGGCATCTGGGGATGCAGATCTACATTGGCTATGTTTTTCCGTGTTGTCCATGTGATCAGGCATGGCAATGCCTCTACAGTTTGGAAGATGTTTTGTCCTGCCGCGTACCTTTCAAGCTACATTCATTGAAATGTTTTGAACTTCCTAACTGAGCAAGCTGCTAAGAGTTTTCTGCTTATATTGCCTGTTGTAGCTACATGCTACCGTTTTCACTTTGGTTAATTGTCGAAAGCCTGTCAGCAAACCACAACTTTTAATGGATCTGGATACTTAATAACACTGTTGCCATAGTAAACACGTTATTGCTGTAGTTTAGCACTTTATAGTCTGTGCCATAACTCACTCAGGAGGCTAGAAGTTGGAGGAAGTGCACGGAGGGCATTTTACAGTTCCATTTAATTCCTATGACTGGAAGTACCACAATGTTGTCTCCATATTAAGTGTTAGTATGCTTATGTGCAGTAACCAGGCTAAGACATGGCTGGGCCCCCTACTACAGAATGGTAATACATGAGGAAAGCCATTCTGTAAAAACTCACAAAAACTGATTATCAGCATGGATAAGCATATACTGATTCCTTGGGTGAAGACAGCTCTGTAAATTCACTCTTTAGTTTCTTTCATCTGTGATCCCTGGACTTCATAAAACTTTTGGTTGGTGTAGGAGAAGCCAATCCTGTGGTGTTGGAATTGATTCTTCACTTTTTGTCCTGTGTGGTGATTTCACTTCTCTCAGGATTGGTCTCCGCACGCTGAACACTGCCTGAAGGACCAAGTCAAAGTGGCAGGCTTTGAAGTTAGCCATCTGGGAACGGCAGGTCCTGGTGAGGTTTGGCAGTTGGTGCAGAGTTGCTGACAGACTTGGGGTCTGATCTTCATTAGAGTGAATCCGCTTAAATGGCTCCACAGGACGGAGCCGCCTAGAGAGCGCTGCTCTCAGACGAGCCTTAAATGTCAACCTGCTGGCTCGCGTCTGATGAAAGGAAACTCCAGGCCTGGAGCTCCTTGAGCTTAACGGTGCCTCTCGGCTTACCTCTGTGGAGAAAGAGCTCCAAGGCCTGTGTGTTATTCAGGCCTGAGATGGAAGCCTGGGCTATATCAGTACAACCAGATTCAGAGAGGTAGTCTCCTGTGGGATCACTGGCTTGTGTTTTGTGTGACAGAGGACGTCTCAGTTTTTGTTTTTTTGGCCTGTTAGGACTGCTGCCACATCCCCTGTTCTTCCTTCCAGTGTTTTCATCCAAGTCATCAAAGCTGGCCCAGTTACAGAGCAGCTAATGAGGAGAGGAGAGAGTGAGAGATGTTATGGCCCAGCCAGGCCTCGGTTTCAGAGGTGTTTCCTGCAGAATGATGGGGGTCGATGAAGAGGGGAAACAGCTGGAGGGGGATGAGGGGAATGCTTCAACTGCCTTTTCCTCTCTCTCTCTCTCTCTTTCTCTCTCTCTCTCTCTCTCTCTCTCTCTCTCTCACCCCACTCACTCTCTCTGCACTGAGTTTCCTGACCTCCAATGTCCCAGCATTCCTCCGGGGCACTCAGGGTCATGGTCACTGTTCCTCCGATAAGAGAATCTTTTCTTTTCAGAAACCTATCGCATGCTTCCATATGTCTGTCCGTTTAGCTTGTCTCCCTTTTTTTTCCACCCATGGCTGCAGCTCTCTGTTTGGAGAGATGACGGAGGCAGTGTGCAGCCAAAAATAGTAGCACAACTATTTTTTTCAAACCAAGGAAGTTTTAACAGTCTTATTAAAGTCTACCCATATTACGCAGGAGAGATATGGGCCAAACACTGACGCCGTTTCTACGGTCATTATGCTCTAGTCTCAGTGCAGTGCGGCCTTAGAACAACATGTTATGCCATGCGCCACATACCCATACACAAAAACACACACCCTATGCACCCTCAATTTAGCACTCCATAACCATAGAGGACCACACACATTCTCACATACTCAGACATGCATACAATTAACAGTTTAGTTGAACTTTATGCTAAGTAGAGCCATCTGTCACTGTTTACAGGCCTTTTCTGTAAATTTGCAAAACAAACAAAAAAAAAGTTAAAATATCTCTACTAATTATGTGTTGACGGATCCACTTTCTAAAATTAAGTCCCATGGCTTTTTTTTAACGTTGTGGTATAATGGTTGGTTATGAATAGACTTGTCAGATTGTTCACACAATTACATCATTTCATTTTCTGTGTGTGTGAGTCAGATACTGCAAACCTCTTAAGAGGTTCAATCATTCTGCCAGGCTGTCGAGTTTCCCCAACATGTTCATTTATTTTGCTTCCCATCACTGATTACAAAGTGATGGAAGTGTTTGTGCGCACACATTTTATTTTAAGATATTCCGCTGTTGGATTGGGGATTTCCCTCATTTTGTAACCAAAGTGACCACAGTTCTAGAGATAAGTACTTAGAAAGACACCAAGTAATAGTTGTTTCTGTACTTCTGTCTGACCACACAGATACCATAGTTTAAGGATAGCAAACAGAAACATTTTATAGAATAGATGGAGTAACTGTCCTTCATTGCTCTCAATTAGCAATTAATTTTGCAGTTTCCAACTTTGCAGCAAGGCAAACTTCTTTCACTGCTCATTCACTGAAAGCATGGAACATGTCCATAAACCTTGAAAGATTTACTTTCTTTGCATTCTGTGCAGCACTATTTGACTAGAAAGCAAAAACAAACCCTAAAATATACTTGCAGATATACAGCTTCCTTCAGGTCCACCTCTTACAGCCCCTAAAGTCCATTTACAGACTACTTCTAAGACTAGGCACCCCCAGCTTTTGCCTTAAGGTGCATTTCAATCCTTTCTTGGAATGTTTCTTGTGGGTCTGTAAGAAAGAGACACATGCATACTCACGTTCACATACACACATGCACATATTGGGTTCCTGTTGCTGACGAAGCATGTCTAACACAATAGACTGAGCGTATGGAGGAAGAGCACTTTCACGTACAGGGGTCTCACCACAGGAAGCTCACCCGCCACGATAAGACTTCATTAGCCGCCTGGTCAAAGGGCAGGGGTCACAGCTCGCTGTGAAGAAGGCCAGGTCATCTGCCTCAGAGCAGTCAAAGACACAAAAGCTCATTACTAACCAGTGACCAATGGAAGAGTGACGACACAGACACACGCCCTCATAATTTCAGACTTGCATGAAGCATATAGTGAGGCCCTTTATGTTCTTGGTTGTGATGTCATTGGTGTTCGTGCATAAAGGTCACATCGAAAATGGCAAATGATCTAATCATTTACACGCTACAAGCACCAGAGCTAGAGGCTCTTCCTGGCCAGCCTTATAGGAAAACACCAGCATTTCTCGACTTAACCACTATTTACATCATCTGCTGCAGCTATGGTCAGATAAAGGAGTGCTATAGGCTGGCTTGAAGGGTATTTTACAGGTGTTGAATACTGAGTCTTGATTTTTCCCAAAAGAGTACTTAAATAATTGTTCTCGGAATTGCACCAAAAACAATTATTTACTTATTTCTCCATAATTTAAGGTGTGTTCATTTTCATTCATTTGCACACTCAGTTGACCAGCTTTACTGAATGCAGAACCAAATTCATATTCCATTGCTAACATATTTCCATTATGAGTAAAATAACTTGTAGACAAAAATAACCAATAGGTACACATTAAGCTTGTTCGGAATGATGACTCGAGTTATTTCAGTGTTATATACTAAATTCTTGTAGACTGACCGGTCATTTCTTACAGGAATCAACCAGGGAATCAACCATGTTGACCAATTTAACATTTTGATTTATGCTTCAGTGTTAAAGACTTGTGAAATCATAGGAGTGAGGCTATTTTCAGCCATTAGCTAGTGTGACCTGGGTATGACATAATTTTATAGCCCAATATTTAGCTATGTAATTGCAATTTTCTAGTTTCTCTATCAAATGTTTAAAACAGCGATAAAGAAGCCCCCCAAAGCCCCTAAAATTGTTCTAATATTCTGTCGAGGTGTAAAGGGTTAACGAAACACGAAGCTTCTGAATACTAAAGAACCAAACGGCAACATAACAAATGCCGAGTAATCATTGACAGTAAACTGGGCATGATTCCCCATACTTAGTCAAAGTACAGAAAACAGTTGACTTAAAACAGACTTATAATAGCAAAGGGTGCTGAAGTTGAATCTTGGAGTATTCTATCCAAAGGTCCATTTATGTGGGTGAGAGGATAAAAGAGATTAATGTAAAAGAGATTAGGCTGAATGAGATTATAGTACAAGTACTCCAATAAACTATGATGGCCATGGCTTTCTCACTCCTTGAGTAAACTCGTTCTGATAGTCATAGAGTATTCCCATCAGTCATAGACCCAAAGAGGAAATCTCTTTTTTTAGCAATGCGAGTGTTTCCGCTGGCATCACCCTGGGGTATTATCCGGCTGTGGTGTGTCATTACAGATAGCATGGCAGGAAATAAAATGAGGGGATGCTTTAGCAGCCTGCCACTTGACTTAGCTGCCCACCTTTCCCATCACACTGTTGCCCCTTCGTGTTTGTGTGCTGGCAAGCTCACTGGAATCTGTTATTCCATGCTGTGAGTGTCCAGCTCAGCTGTTGTCCAGTCTTCAGCAACTCTAATAGGGCGTGGAAGACTGAACAGGCCAAAAGCCTGCTTCATCTCAACATCAGTTCTTCTAGGACCACTAAACGTCCACTCTGTTGGCAAGTAAACTTCAGTGGCCATTACTCCATTTGGCATGGCTCATAAGGCAGGCCAGGTGGATGGTTAGATCACCAGCAAGACTCTCCAAAACTCCTTGAGAATTCTTCGGGCGGGAATCTGGCCCACTACAACGGGTACACTTCCTCCACACCCCTCCTTGTTTTCCTGCTGTGGTGGTTAGGTCATCAGGACGTAAAGCCATGGCTGCCAGGCAGTACCTTTTCCTCCTTCTGTGCCTCCCACGGCAAGCGGCCGTGCTCATACTGACCTCACTCTCTCAGCTAATTTCTTATCCCCCTGACACACTGAGCTTGAACGACGCCAGTAATGTGGTGGGTGCACGTTATCAGTATATGACCTCAGAGAAGGACATAGCTGAGTGAGAGGCGCTGCGGTGAGAGGGGTGACTAAGGACGTATATATCAGTCTCTGAGCCCACTGACCCTATTACTCAGTGACTCCTGCAGTGGCCGAGTTTTTTATTGTTCTAATAATTCAGGTCAAAGCAATTGTTTTCTTTCCATCCTTACTTCCTACACCAAACTCCTACACACTTTCTATGATGGGATCTTTTAGCTATTTTCTGAACATCCAGGGTTAGGTGAAAGTTTTGCTTTGAGATTAAGGTTATTTTTTAGCATATGTGATTTGGGTAAGGGAAAGGTTTTATTGAATTTAATATGTTTAGTTGAGTACTAGTTAAAATAGTAGGTGAACAGCTAAAAAGCATCTATTGTGGACCATTAAAATCAAGTGTTTACTAGTCACTTGATGTAGCCCACTACTGTTATATTAATATCCAAACAAAGCAGTGATACATCTATACATTTGTATAGACATACATATATATACATGTATTTTTAAAGGCTTATTCTTTGTATATAACAATGGTTCTCAAACTGTATCCCAACTACAACACATATAGCAAAATCGTGGACTCTAACTTGACATTTTTGTGGGCATCATAAGCAAGGAAGTTACAGCCATCTCTAATATCGTCCTTTTTGTCATCTCTTGTCTTCTCTCTAGGTCTTCTACGTGTCAGACCTGTTTAAGCCCAAAGTGAAAGCTGCCACTCCTCCGCCCTCCCCAATCAAGAAGGAGCTCCTCCCCTCGGCCGACATTATAGACAGGAACAATCACCACAACATGGTGTGAGAGAAGGGCGATGGGAGGAACCATCTTTTACCCCTTCCCCCACCCGTCTCCTCTGAAGAAACCTGAACAGCCACATGTGACTGAGGAGCAGCAGTGGTTTAGCTGTTACTCTCTCTCTCTCATCTGACAGTAGAATGTAGAGCCAGGAGACAGAGACCTTTTACTATCGAGACTCTTATTTTTTACCTATTACCATCCTCACTATACTTAATTTTGAGCCCTATTCACGTGTAAAAACGAAAGCTAAACAAAACATACACAAGGAACTTACTACTGGGATTTTTTTCTACAACAAGTGTGGACTAAAGTGGGCCTGCGACTTGGTTTGCAGGACACTGAGCAGAGTTTTAAGGGATGAGCGAAAGAATGGGGTGAAAAGAGAGTACACTATGTACTAATAGATGGATGGATGGATTGAATGAAAGAAGAGTGTGACTGTGAGGCTGGTCATTTGACCAGTAACTCTCTCTCTCTTTGTCTTTGTCTCTCTCTCTCTCTTTCCCTCCCTCTCTCTCTCTCTCTTTCTCTCGTCTCTGAGGCCTTTCACCAATATAGGACAACAAATTCCTTAGTTATAGGAATGATATTTTACCTGCAACGTTACTAGCACAGATATATTAACAGTAACTTATAGCACTATATCCAAGTCCATTGTAAATCGTCACCACTTGCCATCTGAGGGGCGTAGCTCTGAAGAAGCTTGATGCGGTTTTTAGTGTATGGTAGACTGAAATGAACTCTGTTGAACTTTTACACTGTGGTGTATGGTGGTCCTGTAGAATCCATGGGAATCCACACACACCATTATGATATGTAGACACTCC
The DNA here is from genome assembly GCA_037974445.1 of Brycinus macrolepidotus. Taxonomy (NCBI): domain Eukaryota; kingdom Metazoa; phylum Chordata; class Actinopteri; order Characiformes; family Alestidae; genus Brycinus; species Brycinus macrolepidotus. The sequence goes on along the minus strand of JBBPCZ010000163.1, from coordinate 10,933,789 downwards.
TGAGCACTAGACCCATCAAAGCTGTTCCTAGCTACCCACGCAGTGGCCTAGTTCCAAGGGATGTTGCATTTCTCTGGGTTTTTTGTGGGGGGGTGGGCCGGGGAGGGACGGTGTTTTAAATAGTGAATTCAAGATGGATGCTGCCCATTTGCAGCAGCGTTGTGAGAGCATGGCTGAGCCATGCTTCTGCATTGTGTCCTGGAGGGGCGGGAAGTATGGTGAAGTGGGGGTAGGTGGGGGCTTTTTTGGCACCAAGGTCGCTTGGGGTCGAGTCCCATCGACTGCACTGGCTCTGGCACATTTATTTTGGATGGGTAGAATGAGCCTCTTCTGCTGGCTGGTATGGACTCTTCTCCCATCCAACCACATAATCACTCGAGAGCAGCTGTGCCATTCATACATTTGGCCAGTGGTGGCGCTAACTGAAGTGTCTCCCAGCATCTGCCCTTCCGCAATCACTCAATGCCACGTGTTACGTATGCATGTATGGATGTCCTTATGTATGCATGCGTTTGTCATTGTATGTGTGTTTGTGTGTGTGTGTGTGTGTGTGTGTGTGCACGCTACTATGTTTCTGCACCTCGGTGCAGAGGACTATTACCATGTGAAGAAAAAAAAAATGAAAGAAAACTGTGGATTTTTCCTCTCCTTAAATGCCTCTCTTTGGCCTTTTTCTTCTCTAAATGATGTCTACTGTCCTCACTAACCGCTGTACAGTTCTCCCAGATTTTTACACAATACACACTATACACAAAATCTACACATCTACACACAACCCACCACCACACAGCCGCCAACATGTTGCACATCCCCGCACATTGTATAGTCCGTCCTATCATTTCACCAAGCTGTTTTATTTTTTCCTTTTAAATATATAAATAATGTATAGATCACTAAAATTAACTATGTAAAATATTATTTCTGAACATTTTTAGATATATCCACTATGAATAAAAAAAAAATGTGTCATGACCTGTGTTATTTACAAATTGCTGCTTCGACAAGCATTGATTGAAAGATTTTTGTATTTAGTTAACTAAAATATTGTAGATTTGTGATAGTGAGTTTTTACTAAGCAAAAAACACAGCTACAAATGTATCAAAAATGACTATTAGTATTTTTGTATTGTCTCATTTTGTACAAAAGAAATAATAGCAAATGTTTTTTTTTTTTCTGCTAAATGTACCTAGCTCTAATACATGTGTTTTTAAATAAAAAAGCTCATTATGAACAAGAATGGCTGTCTTGATTTTTTTTTTTTTTTTTTGCATGTATGGTAGCATTTGGCCCATAGGAAGAGTAACAAATGTTCAGTAATGTTCACACAAAGAGGAAGCACTATGATCATCAGTCATCAGTGGGCATCTTCCTGTACTTGAGTTTTAAACACCAGCCGTGAAAGATCTCTTATTACAAACTGAATCACGCAGGTCCCAGGATGAGAACATCTGGATGGCATCATTAGTTTACATGATACTAAATGCTTAGCTAAGAGCCGTGGAGAACGTTAAGGTTACTGATTAAGTTATAAGGCTTCTGACATTTGCTGTAATCTATAATAAGACATCCTGAAAGAGTGGGAGACTACAACTTTTGAGAAAAAACTATGGTGCTACAAGCATGCCTGCCAGTGTTATGATTTCTGACAGCAGTAGAAAATCCAGTGTGTCATACTCTCCACAGTAGACTTGGGTTTGGATCCATTAAAGCACTCAGCGCCGCCGCCGGGACTCCGAAAAGTTGGCCCTTGGCATTCTATTTACATCTCAACAAACTAATCCCAAGCCCGTACCCAACTTTTCAAACTTAAGAGCTCACTGACAGCAGACACGGAATCGCGGCAAGTAGTAAATGCGTGTTAAGCCTACAGCCAAGTCAGCCGAGTGAGTCAGAGCCGAGTTGGAGCCTTTTGGCAAGGAGCACCCTGATAGATCATAGCAGTGGCATCTGGATGAGTTCTAAGGGAGCCGACAGGTCCTGCGGTCATGTTTGGCTGCTGAAAGAAGGAGCGAAAGAGAGAAAAAGCTGGCATGGCCTGTGTTCAGGAAGAAGGCCAGGAATGAAAGGGGTGCTAGTAAGAGTAAGAAGAAGTGTTTGTTATGGAGACCGCGGAGAGGCTCAAGAAAGGGTGTTCCAGATGTTTCAATCTCCACTTCTTACGCTTACAGAGACTGGCATGTATGGCAGCACAATATGGAATTACATTTTATGTTGCAGTGTTAATAAAGTATAATGCCAGTGTTGCAGTATCAATGCCAATTAACGCCAGACACATGTCTGCCTGCGGTCTCTGTACTGTAAAAGTTCAGTTTACTCAAACCATCTATGTAAATACACTCTATTCTTTTATTGTTGGTGATATGCTACGTTTTAAGGTCAAGAGACAGCTTAATGCTGCTGGAGGAACAAAACTTGTATCTCCAAAATAGCAACTTTTCAAGAAAAGAAACATTCCAAAATGATGTTTTATTTTTTTGAAAATAATTTTAAAATGCAATTTCAATGAATTATACTAATTTTGCACCCTTTTTGTTGATTCAGATGATATGTCTCCACTAAGGCTGCTCAAAGGGTGGCATGTGGGCCACAGTGAGCTCCTGATTATATTTGCAGCACTGACTATGTTAACTTCTTTTTTTACCTTATTAGATTTTTTTACATTTTACTGATTTTCTTACCAACTCATTTCCTGTTATATTAGAGTGACTCTGCTTTAAAGAACTGTAAACATCACTGTCCAGATGCAGGGGAGGCTTGTCTTTTCAAGACAGTTTTGAGAGTTAAATGCTGTTACACAAACTTCTAAAGACTGTCTTTGGTGGATACACAACTAAATCAACTCATACAAAACATTATCAAGCTTAGAATAAACAAAACATGTCAAATGCATCTATACTAGGCCTATAACTTGAATGTACCATGAGAAAACTTCTAAAGGAAAACTAAGTGAAAGTTCAGGAAAAGTTCACCCCCAAACCCTCGTATAAATAAATATCAGTAAAATCAACCTACATTAAGTGATGACAGCTAGCTGTGACAAATGTAATAATAACTTGATTGTTTCAGAAGACCCTGGGCAGCGTGCTGTATGAAAGTATAGTGAAAGTGAAAAGCAAAATGAGCAGCATGAATGAACCCATTTTTATGTTCATATTGCAGCCTCATGCCTTAAAATTTGGCATATCTGATAATACTGTGATATTGATAAGCACCCAGATATATTGTTCAGCCCTACTGGCATGTCTGCATATCAAAAATACCAATAACGGCTTGGGGATTATTCTGGATTATCACAGTGAAATCAGACCTAGCTGCCCATGAGGTGATATTTGTTTTAAAGGTATTGGAGAGGAGTGCCACCCACATGGCAGCGCCCCATCCCGAACAGAAGCTTATTTAGTTTCATGATGACTGCAGAGTAGCGCATGGGTGCAGAGTGTAAACGGATTTGTGGATGGGTGAAGGAATAAATAAATGAAGGAATTTGAGCCAGAAGTCGTCAGGGCCTACAAGGCCAGGTCTACGGGTTTCAGTTGCATGGTGGCAAACCCACAAGGCAATTAGAATTATTGAAGAAAACAAAAATATGTTTGAGCCTGATTTGTAAAACCTATATGTATTTACTCACCGAGCCAGGGAAGGCCCAACATAACTCAAGCCAAAGGGGCCAAGTGAGGATAGTAACCAAAGAAAGCAGAAATTTTCGAGAACAACTTCCCTTGGTTGGTCCAGATTTTTGTGCTGTTTTATCTCTTGGGTGTTACTGACGGAACCTAGGGATCTCTGGATTCGATCTTCTCATCACACACATGCCCTCACATTCTTGCTCTCATTCTTATTCAGGCCATAGTGTGTGTATGTATGTGTAAGGTAAGAAAATATACAACACCTAATCATCCAGGTGCCTACTGAGGCTGTGCAGACGATTCTCTGTTTGCTGTCTCACAATAAACTGCTGCCAGAATCAGTTACGCTGACCTGCAGGATCAGATGTCGTACACTGTCCTTGATGGCCAGTCCTTATGTGGTGAGGGGATTCCATAACAAACTTTCAAAGTTGAAGGGGCTTAAGTAGGCTTTTGGTACAGCTGTTAGAAATACAGGGTTAAAAGTCAAAGTAGAGTATAGACAGTGTATTTTCTATTTGCATTGGAACAAATGACATCATATTAAAGCAATAAAAAAATCTAATTGAATCTGCTTAGCTCAAATATATCTGATCAGTCTAGGCATGCATGATTTCCAAAACTGGCTTAGCAAGTTTGGCACTAGCTAATATAGCTGGGTGATTCAACAACTGAGGTGCCATTTGTGTTCCACTTATATTGCAATTACAACTGCAAAGTACAGGAAAAATACCTTTTAAACATAGATAAAGTGTCCTGCACTGCAGATAAATAACTCAAAACATTAAAACAAAAAACATTAAAAATCTATCTAGAAAACACTTTTTTTCACATTTTTTCACGTTTCTCATTCATTATTCTTTACTTTCAGTGACAGTGTTACTCAGATTACAGAAGTGAGTTATAAGCTATATATATATAAATATAAATAAATAAATACATATATATATATATTAAAAAAACACACTTTAAGCAGATCATTAATGCCATTAACATGAACACTAAGTAACCACATTGTGTATTTTTGCTAATTCTGTGCTTTAAAAAATCAGCTCTGTTACTTCTTGTTTTGTAACATATTTTTAAAAATGTCAGTATTAACATAATTCATAAATGAGTTTTTGAGAGTTAGAAACTCAAAATGGCACCCCAAATCAGAGTCACTTATCAAGTAAATGAATCTTCTGCTCACCAATTAGTGTTGTGAAGACATACCTAGCAGACAGCTCACCCATGCCTCAAATGTATTGTGAATTTCTCTCAAATAGATTTGTTTATTATTTTTTTCTTTACATTTTTAAAAGTCATTGATACACTTAAAACCAACATGTGAACAAAATGAAAGCAAGCATGCATCTGCTTATAGTGAGTTTGTGTATAAGAGGGCAAATTTGGAAATGGCATATGGGGGAAATGACAGTTTTGGCATACAGTAAGACTACATGTACTGTACTATATACTAGAAAAATACTGCCAGGGACAAGAGGAGCACTGTGGTGGGGTGGACCTGTCCAGCTGGGAGCGGGAGCTGTGGTGAGGATGGGAACCGGGCTAGAGCGAGGGTGGGACTTCAGCAGGAAGGGGGTCTGGGACTCAGAGAGGGGCTTTTGAGTCCACCTCAGCCCACAGAGAGGAGGGGAGGCCTGGGCAGGGCTCAGTTCCTCACTTCCTTTAGGGAAATGGAGCACATTCCTGAGAGCTGCCCTGGAAAAGAGAGAGAGAGACAGAGATAGAGAGATGGATACGGTGATTGTGGGTGAGGGTGGGGTGGCTAAGCCAGTGTAATCATCAAGAATTTGGGATGAATGAAAAGATAATGAGGATGGCACATTCAATCCTGTTAAAGTGCATTTTACTGATGGGGAGACACAATAATGGCCTGATTATTTGTCACAATCCAATCGAATGTGTCTGGGTGAAGACGCAGTGGGAGAGAGAGAGAGAGAGAGAGAGAGAGAGAGA
>JBBPCZ010000163.1:10914747-10928100 GCA_037974445.1 Brycinus macrolepidotus | reverse complement strand
TGGGATGAACTGGAACGGAGATTGTGAGCCAGGCCTTCTCGTCCAACATCAGTGCCTGACCTCATAAATGCTTTACAAAATGAATGGACACAAATTCCCAGAGAAACACTCCAAAATCTTGTGGAAAGCCTTCCAAGAAGAGTGGAAGCTGTAATAGCTTCAAAGGTGGACCGACTCCATATTAAAGTCCATGTATTTGAATGCAAAGTCATTAAAGTCCCTGTTGGTGTAATGGTCAGGTGTCCCAATACTTTTGTCCATATAGTGTATGTGCTGCTTCTCTGTTGCATACATTCATATACAAAGTTTGAAATACAGTTTGATTTAAAGTTTGCATATACATATGTACGTATGTATGAATGAATGTGTAAAATTTAGGAAACTGACACAAATTTGTAGTTTACCCATTTTTTTCTACACCACTGGAAGGTGAGAAGAGATAAGGAAGCAGGGGAGGGCCTCAGAGATAAATGGGGGAGAGCAAAAAGATGGTGGATGAGAATGGGTGAGTTTGGCCTCTGGTCTTAATTGAGTTGCCCTGTCTGCTTTGGGCATAGCTGGAGAGTAATTCTTGAGAAAACCACATTTTTTTTTTATTGTGCTTCTCACATTCCTCCAATCCTCCCATTTATTTTCTCATCTGGTTCTCTTCTCTCAACTTCTCTTCCGTGATCGAGGTTTGTTCTGTTTTCTCATCATCAAATTAAAGATGACATGAACATGCCTTGCGAATACTGCCTGCTCAGTAACTTCATAGACCATTGTTTCCTTCATGTGGTGACGGAGCGAGAGAAAACAATGTTTTCTGCATTTGGTTTTCTGCTTGCCTTAATTTCCTGCTTATATAAAGCATTTACAGTCATGAGAGAGGGAGCTTCCCATTAAAAACATTTTCTCAGCCTCATTGTTGTGCGCCGATGTGTGTGTCTGTGTGTGCGTGCTTCAGCCATATGTTTTTGATTGCACTGAATATCTGAAGACAACTGGGATGATGGCTTTGGCTCAAACTGTCATACTGTTTGAGTGTTTCACGGTAGTTTATCGGTTTTAAAAACATTGACTGACGTTTTTGGCCACTCCGTGAATTTTAATTGACTTTGTCCAGCCAATGAATTACGGAATGTTTCATGACAGGCCCACAGAGAGAATTCACTCACGTCAAACCATCAGCAGCCACACGGTGACTCTCTCCTGAATCACTCAGAGATTATGGGAGAGAAATGTCTACACTAACCTCATAGCTAATCTCATACATCATGCTGATGTCAGAGTGAAAAACAAACGTTTCTGACTCTACAACTGAGATTTTTGGGTTGCTATATTATTCAGTAATTAATCTAAAGACCGTTGCAAGAATCACCATTCAGTATTTATTATTAATCATTTGGTGAAGAATGATGTAGTTATTAGTTTGAGAAATTTCATTGTAGACCTTCATATGGTCCCTTGCAATTATTATTCACACTCAGCTGCTTCTAAACTCATTTTTCATATGTCATTCCATTGATTACAGTGGACCATATTTTTGTAATTTTAACCTCTTAAACAAAATATTTCAACTAAATATAGCTAATAGGAAGTCATACCCAGTCACAAACCACATTGACAAGTGCATGCCACCTTAATAAAGAGGTTTTGGGGGTATATTTATGGAGCTTAAAGAAGCAAAATCTGCACTTCAGACATGTCTTGGATGATCGACTACATCTGTTGCAAGTATGAATGAATTGGATTTTTTTCAGTGAACCATTCCTTTTAAGAGCCCAAATATTTAAGAGCACTAATAACACCATATATGAGTTGATAAAGTATGCAAACTCACACAGTTTCAAAACAAACCATTCACTCCCTAGTTGACACAATCCACATGTGGAAACTAAGCTGCAATAGTCTGTTTTGAATTCAAAAACCAAAAAACCAACACATTTACAGATATCTGCCTTTTGAGCCCACAGTAGTTTAGCCCTGTCCGTTCATGCTGAAGTAATAACGAGTGTTTCAGCCCACACTGGTTTTAAATTAGACACAATACTGGTTGGTCAATCAAAGGAACAGTAACAAAGAAAAGGGAAGGGATAAAGAGAGATAAATGAGTTTTGGTACATAAAATCATGCATTATAATCAAGCGTTATAAGTGGAGCATGGATATGAGTCCTACCATCTATAGCTGGTTACAAGCCGCTGAATTGTTGCCCATGGTTTTAGAGTTTGCAAAGACTTTTCTTTTTCCTCTACCCATGCACAAATGAAGCAAATGAAACCATCTTTTAGCATTAATAGCACTCAGCTGCTGCTAAGCTAGTATTAGTTCCAGTTTTATTCAAATCTTTTTAAACATTTTAGCTGCAAATAAACTGAATGTCAGGCTCAGAGTGCATTTGTGTCACAAATAAGTCTTCACTGCTGCATTCAACTGAGTGTGCTCTGCCGCTCTGTCTGGAGAATCCTGGGTTTTCCTGTAAACAACCGTGGCTTAGTTTAATGAGCAGAAAGACAGGGGTAATATTTTAATGCATCTTTCGCAAGGGACTGGGCTGATTTCCCAGTATTTGGCGTGCGCTGATGAGCTCTTGCATTGTTTGCAGTGGATGATAATGTTGCAATATTCTTGAAATGCTGACTGTGGCTTTCACTGCGGGCAGACCCTCAGGCTAAAGTTACCGCTTCGTTGCTAGCCGTATTTTGGTCCCTCACACTTGAACCCCATAAACACATGAAGGCACACAAACTGACTCTCACACACCTGTAATTTTAGTTCACCCCTGTCCCGACCTGTGGCCTCTTAGTAAACCAGGTGTCAGAGTGCTTTGATATGACATATTAGCCATGCTCTGTGATTTTGTGGGGGGAGGTGATGTCTGAGAATGTGACAGTGTATGTGTGTGTGTATGTGTGTGTGTGTGTGTGTGTGTGTGTGTGGCTGGGTGGCAAGTCATTGTAGAATAACAGGTGTGCTAATTGTAGAGTGTGGTGAATTCCATCACACCCATACACCATTTACTCTTCATGTGTGAGAGTTGCTGGGAAACTGTGAGACTGTGCATGACAAGAGAGTTGCTGTGAAGCTGGAACTGTGTGTGTGTGTGTGTGTATGCAGTCACTAGTTGCAGATTAAATGACATTTGGTGGTGATGCTGTACACAAGATTGAGCCAAATATAAAGAGACTCTGGAGACAAAATGAAATGATGAACTCTGCAAATTGTCTAAAAATACGTCAGAACAGTTTTTCAAAGAGGGTTGAGTGGGGGGTTACTGTTTAAATACAGGTGTGCCGAACGCACTGGTCGTTGTAGTTGCTGCCGAAGGTGCCTCCACCAAGTATTGACTATGGGGTGGATACTTTCACTTCTGTCAATTAAATGCACTCCTTTTTCTTTTAATTAAAATGATTTCAGTGCATGCTGCATGGTGGTGTTTGGAAAACTTTGCAAAGGAATTAATTCATTTTAGTTTTTGGCCCCATGTTACAATGTTTTTTCAAAACAGTAGTACAACATTCATTGTTTTGTATGGTCAAACGAGCTGCCAACAGCAAAACTGCAGCATAATATAGAGTTCTGAAAGTCAGTGTGAATCAGAAGTCATAATGCTTCTGTCCCCTAACGTATTTCTGAGTGTACTGGGGTGTTAGGGGGGTTCTCTGAGTGTTTTCGTTTGATGGTAGGTGGGGTTGGGGTAAAAGTCATGACGTTTTGATGGAACGTTTTGGGAAAACAAGAATCTTGTCTTTGAAATAGTAGAGTGTGATGAATGATGAATGTGACCAGAGACATGAACTAACAAAGTGAAAAGGATCAGCTCTGAGGGGAAACAGTGGAAACTATTTGAAAAAGAAACACTGGAAACTTTAACTAAAACTAAAATTGAATTTATTTCAGTTTATTGGATATCACAAATATTTTTATAGCTTAAAAACATTTTTGCTTCACAATGCACATTTTTTGCAGCCATATGTAATGGAAAGAAAAAAAAATTACATCGTGATGTACGTTTGACAAATTGTGTGTTGGTGTGTGTATGTGTGGTGAGAGAAAGAGTGACTGAAAAAAGAGTAATAGAGCTGGAAAAAAGACAACCAAAACTTTTGCTGTTTAGGTTCTGCCATTCCTATGTAATGAGCGAGGTGTTTGTGACAACCAAGGGAGCCCTCTCGTGCACACACACACACACATTCACATACACTTACACACACACACACACACACACACTTACCACTATCCAAATAAAACCTCCTAATGTTTACAGCAAGGAACTGCTGACAGGGAAAAATAAGGTGGCATGAAACTGGGAGCGAGTGGGGAGACAACCTACTCCACCTTCACTCTCTCTCTTTCTCTCACGCTGCCTCTTCTCTGTTCTCCCTATCTCTTTCACTACTTTCCCTCACATGCTCTTTTATCTTTGCTTTTTCTTTTATTTTGTTTTCCTCTTTCATTCTCTCTCTCTCTCTCTCTCTCTCTCTCTCTCTCTCTCTCTCTCTCTCTCTCTCTCTCTCACTGGCAGACTCTCTGACCCTGCAGGCTGGTCAGTAATTATGGTGTACTTTAAGGGAAGTGGTTAAATGCTGCCTGCACTGTCACCACAGTCATATAACTCACAGCACTCAGTCATAATGGGAAGTCACTTTCATAATTCTGTTGGATGTAAATGTAATTTTTATGTGGCTAGTTATGTAGATACATGATCTGAAGTGTAAATACACTAAAGTGGAGGTTTCTCTGCCTTTTGGCTAAGGTCAAGACAGCGATCGACTCTCTGCGCTCCTTCTTGTGGCTTTCGTCGAAAGCGTCAGAGAGAACATTGTGTTTGTGGGGCAGCTGGTAGCCTAGTGGTTAGGGCATTCACCCTCCGATCAGGAAGTCATGGGTTCAATTCTCAAGACTGCCAAGCACCTCTGAGGTACCTTTGAGCAAGGTACCATCCCCACACACTGCTCCCCGGGCGCTGTGTTCCTGGCTGCCCGCTGCTTCACTTGGTGAATGGGTTACATGTAGAGGAAGAATTGTGTGCTGTTCACACTGTGTGCTGTGGTGTGTTCAAGTATGACCGAATGATCACTATCACTTTTAGAGAGCTACATTAATATATTAATCCATGTATGAATATGTATATTGCATGTATCAATTATTAACATTCAAATCTTAATATGGGATGAGATTAATATTAGATATAAGATTAGACAGAAGATTAATATTAGATAGAAGACTAATATTAGATAGAAGATTAGATAGACGATTACTATTAGATATAAGATGATTTCACTTGCCAAGAATTCTTTCCTCAGTCCTAGTCAGAGCAAGAAGTTAAAGTTCCCAAACAGGATATTCCCCCACTGATAACTGCACTACTTTGCTTTTCTGAGTTTCACTATGTCTCAGAACAGACTGTTGCAAGGCAGGTTTGTAGTTTGTGTCACGGTTATGTGAAATAGATAAATTAAAAAAGAAGTCTTACAACCCCCACATTACAGGAAAGGTTCCCAGAAGTTTAATTGACTGGAAAGTGCCCTAAGCCTGTGTGTCATGTGAGCCAACTTTGTGGCGTATTTGTGTGTTTGTGCTCACACAGCTGAAGGCTATAATTTCAGTTTGAGACAGACCACTATGAGGCAAACTCTCATTCATGATCTCTAGGGATGCTGTCAGACAGTAAAGCGCACACAATGAGGGAGACAGAGAGTTAATCTCTAGACGTCTCAACTTCCCATCATTGCTTAAGAAATGTTATTGTGTTATGTCATGCATTTCCTTTTGACCGAGTGACTCTTCTTCCACAAACAGGCCGTATCCCAAACCTTTATGTATTTGACATGTGCCAATACCAATTTACATGGTTTAAATCCCAGTCTACATATTGTCCAGCACATTGTCGAGCACATCCCACAGATGCTTGATCGGACTGAGATCTGGGCAGTTTGAAAGTCTACACCTAGAACTCTGTCATATTACTCAAACCATTCCTGAACATTTTTTTGCTCTCTGGCGTGGCATATTATCCTGATGAAAGAGGCCACTGCCATTAGCATACTGGTTTCGCTGGCTTGCCTTCTTTTCATAATACATCTTGGTGCCATCTCTTCCCCAGGTAAGCACGCACCTGACCGTCCACATGATGTAAAAGAAAACATGACTCATTTCACTTTGCTCTATGATCCGGTCTTGGTGCCCATGTGCCCATTATAGGCGCTTTCGATGATAAACTGGGGTCAGCATGGACACTCTGACTGGTCTGCAGCTACACAGTTCCATAAGCAGCAAGTTGTGATGCATTGTGTGTTCTAACACCTTTCATAGCCAGCATTAACGTGTTCAGCACTTTGTGCTACAGTAGCTCTTCTATGGGATCAGACCAGATGGCAAGTCTTCGCTCCTTGGGTATCCATGACCCTTTTGCCAGTTCATCATCCGTCCTTCCTTGGATCAGTTTTGGTCGGTACTAACCACTGCATTCTGGTAACACCCCACAAGACCTGCTGTTTTGGCAATGGTCTGACCCAGTCATCTAACCATCACAATTTGGCCCTTGTCAAAATCAATCAGATCAGATGCTTGTCCATGTTTCCTGCTTCCAACATGCTTCAAGAATTGACTGTTCACTTGCTGCCTAAAATATCCCACCCCTTGAACAGTGTATATCAGTCTTAAAGACACAGTAAAAACAGCCTGTTTAATTTTAAGGGAAAAAGAGAGGTTGGAACAAAATATTTATGATTGTTTTTAATACATAAACGTATACAAATGTGAAGAGAGGATGTCAGGATAAAAAAAAAAGCAAATGATGGTAAAGTGTAGGAACATATCAATATTTAAAGTACTATTGTCATTCCTTTTCCTGTGATAAATCCACTTAGACCCTGCAGTCGCACTCAGTGCTAAGTGCAGTGTTGTGGTAGCACTCAGGGCTGATAGGTAACAGTAGAAGCCCTGATACCCGTTGCTTGCAATATCCTGAATGGCTTCGAGGAACATTAAAGTTCTCCCTGTCAGTGGTGTCTCTGCTCCTCACTTCATAGCCCTACTGACTGTTTGTGTAACCTCGCATTCCTCCATCTTGGATTTCCTTCTTTGTCAGTCGTCCCAGAAACGCTGACAGCTTGCCTAAGAGGGGCTACAGCTTGGGAAGGTCTATGTCGTTCTAGCTAGTATTAAATTTATACACCAAGGCAGATTGATGGCTTTTGCCCTTAAGACTTTTCTGAGGCTGCCGAATATAAAATCAGAGGAAATGTTTGTGGATCGAAGGCACGGATTACCATATCCCAGAAGCTGAGTATAAATGGCTTGTTAACTTATGTTATTTCAATCTTTTCAATGGGATCACGCCTGCCTAACACATGAAGCCTATTCCCTCAAGTGTTCTTCATGAAACTCTGTGGTTAGCTTCTACATGTCAGAGGTATTGGTTCTGCTGGCTACGGAATATCAGCAGAGTAATACAGATGTTTTGTCATAGACGAATATGAACATTCACATCCCATCACTGTGTAACATTAAACCTTTGCTATCATAAAATAACTTTGTCAAAAATCTGTTGAAATAATACAGGTTGCGTTGATTTTGTTTTATGCCAGAGATGTCTTCATTAAGTAATAGCGCCAAACATTTTGAAAAGAGTTGATAAAAAAACATATCCATGTATGTGAGCATGAATACAAATCTCAATCATTATTAGCATTACTATTCTAGGGAATTCTAGGCTGATGCTGATATCTGTTATTTTTCATGTAAATATCTTCATATGTTCTGTACAAATCTAGAAACTTGAAACTTTATCCACCTGGATTAGCATTACAGACAGATATAATGTTTATTTGTAGGGTATTATAAACAGTGTTGGGGTAATTACTCAAAAAAGTCATTATGAGTTACTCAGTACTCATTACTTCTTTCAAGTTGTAATAGGATTACATTACTTACTACTTGCTGGATAAAGTAATCTCACTACTCATCATTTTACATCTGCATTACTCTCCTCAAACATACACTCATCTGTGCCAGTTGAGAAATACAAAGGAAAACCCAACAGTGCTTACAGTACTTTATTTAGATTTACAGTAAGTACCATTTAACCCAAATGTCACAGTCCCTGCCTTTGCTCTGCATGCACATCCAGTTGTGCTGATTAAAAGAATGAACGGATGATGCTGTTCGAAAACCCAGATGCTAGCCAGAGGAAGCGGTTTAAAAATGGCCTTGTCAAAATAAAACCATTATGAATAAAAGTTTACAGAGCTGTTTCCGAATAAGAATCTGGGCTGTTTAATATTCATTAAAGAACTTGAAATGCATCCTATGTAATTAATATAATCCTCATAAAGATGCAAACAATGCAAGTAAGGTCATCCTTAATAAGCAACTGTAATGTGATTACACTACTTCATTCCAGGAAAAAGTAATCACATCACTTACAAGCAAAACTCGTTACAAGCAGTAAAATGAGTATGTTGACATAACTGCACAGCATAGTGGTACAAAAAATGCTTCATTAAAAATTGGTCTGAAATTTCAGTCAAATCTAATCATTACTCATCATTCACCAGTAATTATGAGGATGTTTAACCTTTTACTTTCCATGTTGACCTTTTGTCCTCAGTTTAAAAGGCAAATGTTAAAGAACAACATGGTGAGGAACCCTCAGTGGTAAGAAGTTTGGTAATATTTTTTGCCATGTGTCACATTTTGAGCTCTAAGATCCACAATACATGTAGGCACTTATTTCCCCTGCGTCCAGCCAAGTGATCATTCTTCTAAAGTAAAATACCAGCTCTGCGTTATCACCTTTCTGCTAAAGAGCTCCATAAGATGAGACATACCTATAATGTGTCCTCCCAAACTCCCGTATCAGTTCATGCTTTCTCATATTCAGCTGAGATATGTGCAGGTTGAACTGGAGTGAATTCATGGTAATTTATCAGTTCCATATGTTTTTACTATTAAGGCAACAAAGCCCATTTTCCAGAAAGGTCTACCATTGTTTTCGGGTCAGGTCTGGATGCAACAGATCCCTGAGTGGTGACACACTTCCTGGACCTCTACTCTAGTTCCAGTGTACTGTGTCATTTTTTGGACATAAATGTGGGGAAATCATCTGGTTAGACATAAAATCACCTTGTGAACATCCAAGACTTTTTCAGTGGTCGCTGCTTACTGGAACTGACATAAGGGAATTGGCTTCAGTCCAGATAGTGATATTATAGGGGTAGCTCTATGTCTGAGTAATGTGTTGATCCTAAATGGTTCCTGACCAGAGCATATGATTTTTATGTGATTTTAACTGATATAGAATGTTTACATTATATTGAGAGTCTTTAAACTTTTAATAGGTCTCTCACAGTCACTCATTTAGCTTACAGCAGTGTAGCCCTACTTATTCACCCTGAAGTTCTAAGGAATGTTTCAGCCTGGACTGCTTTTTAAACGAAACGACAACACAGCGCAACCAATCAGAACAGAGATCATTTACATACATCTTAAAGGCAAAGTAACAAAAACTGCTTGTTAAATAAAGGTTGGATACGTTTTCATGAGAAAACCCAAAAGAAATGTTGTAAGGTTCTCCCTCAGGGAGAAATAGGATATGGGCCTTTAAAAAAACTATCCATTGAAAGATAGGGAAACAAAAGTGGTTCTTCCAAGGGATCCATAAAACCTATTTAGAATGTGTCCATAGGAAACATAAGCCAATATACAATTTTAACATCACGATAAGTACCTGACCTTTAATCACAATTTATGAAATTACAATGTACATACATTGTGAATGTTTCTGAATGTTTCTAAAAAATCCATTCTGGATTGTTTGTTTGTTTGTTTGTTTTTTCATTCATCCATACATCCATCCCAACAGTGAAACTACATGTGCCTGGTGGAATGCTGATGAAACTTGTCTGCCTAAAATACAATTTTAAAGTACAATTTTACTTCAAAGTATCCGTGATAACAATACCAGGTGTATTAAATACTGCAGTATGCCTTACTCACGAGTACACATTCTTCATGTCTTAACATGTTAAATATATATCTCATGGGAAAACGACATTGGAGTTTTATGAGTTATAAAAGGTTGAGTTTCTGCACACAGATGAACCTGGAGCTAGGCTTGAAAATGATTTAGAATGGAGATTCCCCACTGACAGTGTAATATCGGCACAAGTCCAGAACAATGCTCATTCTCTTGGTCCGGAAAACTGTCCTAGAGTAAGTAATAGCATTGGCAGAGAGATAAATTTGGCAGAAAGCTTGTGCGCTGACACACTCACACACCACCTGCCACTCTGACACTCTGACACACTGCTCGGGTATTTAGAGAGTATTTTCTCTTCCTGGACATCAAGGCCTGCGTGGTACACGTGTGTTCATTTCTCCTGCACCCCTTTCTCCCTCTTCCTCTCCTCCTCAAGGGTCTGGTCCGTTTCAGAGCAGTTGTTTTTGTAGGGGGGAAGAAAAGAGAATTTGGGGGAGGTGGGGTGGGGGGTTTAGGATGGGGGCCATCTATAACCTCATGCCAAGATCTTATGCAACGAGTCCCAGTTCCACTCTGCCTGCACCATGCAGTTGGGCTTTAGAGAAAAAAAACAAGAGTGAATGAGAAACTGAAAGACAAGATATGTGTCTTTATGAAAACCAGATGGCGTTGAGAATCTCTCACAGAGTGCAGCGGTTACGGCCCGACCATCGGTCAGTAGAGGCTTCAGCTGTGGGTTTTAATGCCGAGGGATGTGCAGAATTATGAGTAGCCATGCATTTCGTAATCATGAGCCCTGTGAGCCTGTGCTTTTTGTGGGGAAGGAACACTGCTGAATCATTCCACTCTCTATTGTGTATTGTAATGTGTGACTCCTTTTGGAAGGTGAAAGTTTGGCTAAAAGAAGAAACAGGAAGAAGAATGGTTTAACAGACACTGTAATCTGTAATTTGAAAGGTCCCATATGTAGAATAAGTCCTGCAAGCAGGTGGTGTTTATTAGGAGATATTATTGTGCAGTGTTTTGTTTGTTTGCTCTTAGGATCCAGAAAGTCGAGCTAAGAAATGTCTGGCTGAGTCTTGCTGGAGTTTGCTGGCGTTCACAACCATCAAGCGGATCTTGTAGATTAATCCATAATTGATAGAGACATTATTACGATTACCTCACCAGTTACAGTTAATCTCTTTAAATTTGGGTTCATCAGGGGAGAAATATGACAGCTGTACATGTGCCTCCAAAGACACTTTATGCTTGACCATTCATATGACGCTTTCTCATCAAATGTGCACCAATCAGTATGGCCTGACCAATATATAAGCTGTCTAATACTGATCATTTAGGACTAGTAGTATTAGCAACAATCCTCTCAATAAAAAACAACACTTCTTTACGAAGAGAACTGATAATCTCAAATAATCTGTTTCTCATTTTTATTTAAAATTGTCACTCATATTTGTCAGTTCACAACTGGCTGCCTTACTTTTACTAAAAAATTAAACTAATTTCAAGATAAGTTTACAAGTTTCTTTTCTGAAAACTGAGTAAAATGTCAGTTTGCTTACAATTGTTTTAGTAACATACATCATTACCATTAACAGAGTAAAAGTATTGCAGTATTTTATGGCCTATTTTTGATGAACAGGTGACAGTATTAAAAGGGTATAAGTATCAGTCTCAGACTCAATCAGGCCCTGCCAAGAAATACTTTTTTGTGAAGATGCATCAGCACACCATAATGCTGTTTATGTGGTAATGTAGCAGGTTGGAATCTAGGTTAAATAAAATGATACAAAGCGAGAGTGGAGAGATGTGTGGGTGTGCGGTTAACTAGGTTAAACCTAATGACTGCAGCAGGTGGGGGATCTAAGCTGCATCTAATAGAATGAGAGAGTTTTTCCTCCCTTTTCGCCTGTCTGGGTTTTTCTTTTGAGCTCAGCAGGAACGTTTCAGGCCGTCTGCTAATCCACATTTCACACATTCCAACAGGGGGCCTCTGAGAGAAAGACAGAAGAGAGAGGGTTTAGAAGCTGAAAGAAGAAGAAATAGGTAAATGAAATGCAGTGAGGACCCATGGCAAATGAAAGGGAAAGTGGTGGATCAGAGGAAACAGTTTTTTCTGGGTTTTGGTAAGTCTGAAGCTTATCGATAAAATGTTGAGTTTGAATTTGAGTTGGCATGGTAATGAAGTGTAGATGCCAATATGCGAGTGCTTTGCTAGCCAAGGTGCCAGACTTTGGCTACTTCCCATGATCTTCAGTCAGACAATAAGGCCTTCAAGCGGTGGGCTGTTCCAGCCAAACAGGCCTTTGGCCTGCTGTAAGCCACCAACACACTACATGATTTTCAGTTGTCAGATCACTGTACTGTTCACATTCCACAACTTACTGTTTTATTATCAAGAGTCTTTGTGGTTTGCACATTACATAACTGTTCAGTGACAGGAGATCACATATCACAAGATCTTTCTCCAGGAGAAATCTACAGTCTGTCTGGTCTCCATATTTTGTCATGACAACACAGACAAGAAGTGGAATGAAAAGACAGGATTTTATTTCTTCCGAAAACAAATGTTAGAAAGAAGTGAGCAATCCAAGTTTTGTGCAAATTTGCAGCAAAGAAACAAGGAGGTAAAAGAAATAAATATGGTGAGAGAATAACTAGGATATGCCATTCTCGTTGATGATGTCATCCTCCAGGTATCTCCTCACCCTGTGTCTTGCGCTCTCATTGGCTGTAGAGTTGTCGGTCACAAGCAATACTTTTCACACTACAGGATTTGTATTCACCCACAGGTCCATATATTTAGCATCCTTGATATCTGTCGGGTGTCCGCTTGGCATAGACGAGCAGAGCGGTCATAGTGGTTAAGAGTCGGTTCACGAGCACCGAGCAAACACAGATTTTTCTCTGATCTGGGGCTTTTCTCTGCAATTTCCAAAAACTGCCAGCGATTGGAAAAATATTTTAAAATGATGAACTGCCCTGTAGAAAATTCCATAACAGGCTTAACAGGGAATGCTGCATTACAAATGAAGTCATCCTAAAGTTAAAATGATAGTTCAGAGGAAATTTAAATTGACACATTTTCCTGAAATGTAGTCAGCAAGCAAAGACATGTTTGATGTTGAGTTTTCCACCAAAGCTATCAGGCTAATGCGGCTGACAAACAATACACATCTATTTTTTCTTAAAATACATGTCCAAACTTGGTACACTTGCCCCATAAAATATCAGGATGGTAAAAAGTACTTAAATATTTAAAAATTCAAAGTGTCGCAGTATTCCCTTACGAAAATTAACCATGGTTTTCTCATGGTTTTTTGGGTAACTATGAAAACCATGGTTTATGACTATTTTATCATGGTTTCGCTACAGTTAAACCCTAGT
>JBBPCZ010000163.1:10893496-10914647 GCA_037974445.1 Brycinus macrolepidotus | reverse complement strand
AGTTCATCCCAAAGGTGTTGGATGGGGTTGAGGTCAGGGCTCTGTGCGGGCCAGTCAAGTTCTTCCACACCAAACTCGTCCAGCCATGTCTTTATAGAGCTTGCTTTGTGCACTGAGGCACAGTCATGCTGGAATAGAAAAAGGTTCTTCCCCAAACTGTGTCTTGGTATGCTGAAGCATTAAGATTACCCTTCACTGGAAGTAAGGGGCCACCTGAATTCAATAATTAAGAAGTCCCAATACTTTTGTCCTTATAGTGTATATGCTTTTTATTAGAAATAAAAATATGACCACCTGAAAACTACTCAGAAGTTTTTCCACAATTTGAGGAAATGATATAGTTCTTATCCATCTCTGTGTGTGTGTGTGTGTGCAAGTGAATAATATGATGAATAAGAGGGAGTGATCCAGGTAAACGTCAAGAAATACGGTTCGCGTGTCCAAAAGGGTCAGAGTATATCTCTCTGCTGTGCAGTTTTGTAATTCATCGCGGTCCTCTGACCACTCTTTGACCCTGATTTTGGCTCTTGGGTCGCTCTATGTCCTCACAGGCACTTTCACACACTTCATCATTCCTTTGGCTCATGGGTTCCCAGTTCCTTCACACGACTGCTGCCAGACAGCTGGGTAAATGTGCCATGAGCCGAGCCCTGTCTTTGTATTCGGAACGATATGGAGGCAGCGTTGACGTAAGTGCTTATGTGTGCGTGTGTGTGCAGGAGATTAACGAAGTAAAGCTTCATTGCAACTTCTGGTTGTGGAAGACCAATCACTTTATGGATGACCAAGTGGTTATGGCATGTATTCAAATGTAAAGCAATGTGTATTGATAAGAGTACTCAGTGTTTGTGTGTGATGTATGAGTGAGTAAGTGTGTACGTATGCCCAGCACATTAATAAATGGTGGAAATCTGCAGTGAAAAGAAAAGAAAATGGGGTGTAAAAAAGAAACTGGAGCAGTGCCTCCCCGATACAAAAATGATACAAAACACTCCTCGCCGTGTCCATTCTGTACTGATTTTTTCATTCAGTAGTTATCTGTCTGCACTAGTTATCAACATTGTATGTTTTGCAAGCCTAATATACTACCCTCAGTGTGACAATCAGAATGGGATGGTTACCAGTTACAATGATATTCAGTAATAAAAGCCAATGATAGTTACATTGTTTCAGATTTTAAAGGGGAATTCCATTGATTTATAAGGAACTTCAGAGTATCTGTTAATTGGTATATAAGATAATTCAGTGTGTTTTCATGTCAGATGGTTAATTGTAGAGAAACCTACCACCTCTGATTCCTTTACAGTGGTGATAGGTAGAGCTGTAATGAAAAACTGCAATATCACAGTACAAAAAATGCAATATGCATCGTGGATGCATGTCAGTGTATCATGAAGAAAAAGCATTGTAGTAATTATGACAGTTGATTTAACTGCACTGTTTATCAAATCAATTCCAATCAACAATGCAGTCCAGGACATTTATGTCATACATTACCCTGCCCTACCCCACCTTCCAGCTCTAGTTTAATTAGTACATTTTGCCACTGTATTAAACCGTGAGCCCTGAATCATCTAACGAACCAAACTGTGATTGTATCGTTACACCCCTAGTGATAGGAACCTAAACTATGTAGTCATTTTATTTACAAAATAACCAGTGAACCAACATGTGTCTTCTGAGTTTTTATTTGCAATATTAATCATTTTAAAATACTGGTAAATTGGAGACTATAAAAATATTCATTGTGTACCACTCCATCATGAATATTTTGATAATATATTTTAGAACACAAATGTATCATAAGTATCTTAAAAACAGTGTTTTATGGGAGTAAATTCATAACCACTTAGTGTGACAACTTTCTGTGACTGAGCTGTTAGAGGCATTAAACATTGTGGTTGTCTGGTTCCTGTCCCCACTGCTATGAACTGTTCTAAATGTAAGTGTAAGGGCAGGCGGTTTTCAAAACAAAGCTACAGCTGTGGCATGTACTGGCAAACATGCAAGGATATCTCATGTATTACCCCTTAAAAGAAAACTGGTTAGTAGCTTTTAAAGATGTGAAGCTGTAAACTTTACACACGCTTTTTAATTCTGCGACTATGTCTTGCTTCAAAAGACTTCTCGCAGTGTGCACAGCAGGTAACTGTTTAGAAAACTGTGTTTCTTATCAGAAAGATTAAAACTGGTGCTATTGCCATGTATGCATGCCAAGTCCAGAGAGCCAATCAGAATGCAGCTGACAAAATCTTGATAGTTGTGGCTAGTTTAGTGTGCAAAAGATAACGGACGCTCTGTACCTCTGTAGAGTGTCTGAGGCTGAATCTGAAGAAGCAAAAAGCCTAATGCTACAATTTCCCTGCAAAATGCACGCTAGGACTGTGCAGTGTGACAAAGTTTTAGTATAATACCATGAACAGTAAACAGTAGTTTTTTGTGTAATAAAAGAAGATGAGATGTTTAATAAAGCAACTCACAAGTACATAATGCCTGTCCTGAAATTTATGGTACTGACCAAAGTACTTTGATGTTCCAGAGTATAAGAAAGATTCCATGCTCCTTAATACCAAATTTCAATACCTTAGTAACCACTCTTACTATCTTTAGTGAACCACCCAGTAAGTATGCTTACAGTTTCATCACTGAGGTACCCTTGAGCCAGGTACCGTCCCCACACACTGCTCCCTGGGCGTCCCTCGTTGGTGGCAGCCCACTGCTTTGCTTTGTGAATGGGTTAAACGCAGAGAAAGAAGTTCACATTGTTCACACTGTGTGCTGTGCTGTGGTGTGTTCATGCGTGACCACTCTACTTGATTAGTCTTGCATTGCAGTTCATTAATAGACCCATATTCAGCACCTTACACTCATTTTTGGTTTAGGCTGCACCCACTTTTGGTTTGTACTAAGAAAAAAAAGGGTTTTGTTCAGGTGTCAAGGTTTCAGGAGTACTGTTGTCATCACAATAATACAATACTGACCCCTGTCCACCCCCGAAAGTGCCTACAACGAACATGTGAGCTTCAGAACTGGGCCAAGAAGCGATGAGGGAGGAGCTGGTCGGGTCTAATGAATCACATTTTCATTTACATAATGTAGACAGCCAGCTGTGTGTCCAGCACTTACCAGGGAAGAGATTGCATCACGAGGCACTATGGGAAGAAAACAAGTCAGTGGAGGCAGTGTGATGCTCTGGGCAATGTTCTGCTGGGAAACGTTTGGTCCTGGCATTCACGTGAATATTTCTTTGACATGTACCATCTTCCTAAACAGCTTTCCAAAACAAGTAGGCTACACCCTTTCATGGCAACGATATTGTCTAATGGCAGTGGCCTCTTTCAGTTGAATAATGTACTTTGTAACACTGCAAAATGTTAAAAAATGATTTAATCAACAAAGAGTTGACAATAGGTTGATTTCTTCTCTCAAGTCCCCAGATCTACTGCTACCGTCTGAGCGCCAAATGCTGCAGCACATCTTCAGAAGTCTTGTGGAGTCCATGCCTCGATGGGTCAGAGCTGTTTTGGCATGAGGGGGGCACACACAATATTAGACAAGTCAAGTAAAATCTAGAAATCTAGAAATCTACCAAGAGCACAGTATTACGCCAGATACTGCATTCTAACAGTAAGGTAAATTTAAATTTACAATAATATAGGGATTTATGAGGTTAGGAATAACAATAGTAAATTACTGTGCAAAAATGACCCGCAACAAATATAAAATATACTTTATAGTATGTAAGGGTATGATATGATTATAGTGATAGTTTGTTTGTTGGGGGTAATGTGGCTCTGGCTTATGGGGTAAGAGTTTAAATGTGTGTGTATGCGTTGAAGAGTGAGAAACAGTTCAGTACAGGGGTGTGTTTGAGTGTGGTAAGTACAGCTTTGATTTTATTCTGGTTTAGGAGTCTGATGGCCTGGAGGAAGAAACTGTTTCCTGTCCTGGCAGCAAAGACCAGTATGCTATGGAACCCTTTGCCAGACAGCAGAAGGGATAAGAGAGTGTAGGAGGGGTGAATGGGGTCATTCACAATGCCGGTGGCTTTGTGGAAGCAGTGAGTGGTGAAGCGTGGACTGTAACAGAGGGGAGAGAGACCCCGATAATCTTTCCAGCTGTCCTCACTACCTGCTGATCTGAGGCATTACAATTCCATGACGCAGCTGCTCAGGATGCTCTCTACAGTCCTTCTGTAGAATGTGGTGAGGGTGGTGGGGGATAGACTTTCCTCAGCCTCCACAGGAAGTAGAGTAATAGTTTTAATGTTCTGGTGTACACTGAAAAGAGATGAGTAAGTGTACCAAGCAGTACTGAGCAGTGAAGTCGCAGCATGTTTTTCTGTGACTCATTGGGCAGCTTTTAAGAATAGGAGAACCAAGGGACTTGTTGTCTCTGTATCTCTCTGCTTTCTCTGTCCCTGTACAGTCTTTCTGTCTGTCTCTTTCTCTTTATCTCTCTGCTCTCCCTGTGTCTGTGCACTCTCTCTCTCTCTCTCTCTCTCTCTCTCTCTCTCTCTCTCTCTCTCTTTAGTTCTGCGTTCTCTCTCTCTTCACCCTCTCACCACACCCTATCTCTCTATACTCGCTGTAATTAGTGATGTTTAAAATGCTTATATTTGCATCCATTCAATCATCTTTCTGTGCAGCTATATTCATCCACCCCTCCAACCATCCATATATCCATAAAGCTCTACTTATTTTTGTATCTTTCATTTTTCTTATAGATAACTCATTTACAAGGGCCATCTCCCTTGTCTGTCTGTCTCTTTCTCTCTCTCTCTCCTGCTATCTCTCTCTCACCCCTGCTGTCTCTCTCTCTTTAATTAGTGAACCATAATGTTATGTTCAGTGATGTTCACAAAGTTCACCCTCATCTGATGTTTATTAATCCTTGCATCTATGCATCCATCCATCTATACCACTTCATTTATCCTTTCACCCGTCTATACATACTTCCATCCATCTTTTCATCCTTAATTTTCCACATAGAAGACTCTGCAGCTTTGTAAAGGCCGTCACTGTGCATTATTCCAGATGTTGGGTTGTTTACATTGCCCCTAGGAGCTATGTTACTGTGGTTCTGTGTGTGTGTGTGTGTGTGTGTGTGTGTGTGTCTGCGTGTGTGCGTGTGCATGGATGTGTGACTGGTGACTCCTCTCCCCCTTACCCCCCGGACCCTTGGAGGCTGCGAGTGTAGCCAAGCCATCGCTGCTGAGATTCGTGATTTAGTACCGGCCAAAAGAGAGGCTCCCTTAGGATTACATCACTGGGGCTTTAATCGCCGTAGTAACCGCTGCCAAACTGGCAGAGTTCCAGGAGTGGGGGAAACACCCTCTATCTGCTGTAATAACTAATGTTCACTAGCCTCGACTGGGAAAACAGTTTCAGACCCCTCTGCTCTCTTTTTCTTCCATTATTAGGGAATGTGCATGTGGGGCCCTGTTTAAACACACAAAATCACTCAGTCATAGAAAATAAGTGCAATAGAAATGATTGGATCATGAGAAAATGAGGTCTCATTTTCTGGGAAAAAATGAAATAAAATAAAGCTGGTATATTTGGCATAAGGGTGCATTCCACTGTCAGAAAAATGCTTAATCCACTATTAAAAACAGCACACTAATAAGTCAAGCCAAAACACAAAGTCAGAATGACTAAAACAGACAGCTGGACATATACTGGTGTCTCTATCACTGGCTAGCATCAGGGATTCAGCTTTATCTATTCAGGATACATCAGTGCCTTTCTTCATCTAAAGGCCCATATCGTGGAAAACCCCCAAATTTTCCCTTGTTTTTAAAGAAAAGAGTTTCATGTGCTATGGAAACACTTTTAAAGTTTCAAAAAGTGCTGTTCACTCAACAGTCAGTACAGGGAAACTAAACTGCAAAAACCCATTTTTCATTCAGTGTTTTTATGGTGTCAGAAAAACCAATTAATTTGCATATATCTACCTATTCATGCTGAAGTTAAAAGGAACGTTTGCATCCAGACTGCATTTTGAATGAGAGACACTACAGGGCAGCCACTCATTTACATATATCAGTCAGTAACAAAAACAGCCTGTTTAAAGGATACAGAGAGAAAATGGTTGATAATTAAGAATTAACCACACAGACTGCATAACTGGAGCTTAAGGGAAAAATAAAAAGCAGAAACATTTAATAATATGTGCAGTTTAGGGGCCTAACAAGTACCTGTTTAAAGCCATTTGCTTTCCTCATCTTCATCAAAGTGTTGTTGAGAGTGTAGTTATTCGTTCATTCATTTTCTGTAACTGTTTAATCCTTGCTAGGGTTGTGGGTACCCAGAGCCTATCCTGTCTACGGGCACGAGGCAAGGACTCACCCTGGGCAGGGTGCCAGCCCACCGCAGGGCCCGTACATGTACAGTTCACTCACAACTACGGTCAATTTAAAATCCCCAATTCACCTGACACGCATGTCTTTGGACTGTGGGAGAAACCGGAGACCCCGGAGGAAACCCACACCACCACGAGGAGAACATGCAAACTCCACACACACAAGGCCAGGACCCGGATTCGAACCCCCAACCCTGGAGGGGTGAGGCAAAAGTGCTACTCACTGCGCCACCGTGGGGCAATTAGTTATTAAACTAAATAATTACATAATGATGTGACAGTTCTATTTGCTTATAATTAGTATTTTAGTATTTTAATGAGATTCTCTAGAACAGTTTTACACGCCTTTGAGATCAGAGTGAGTGGAAAGACTCCAACAGCGATGAAGTAAGTGGGGAAATCTAGATAAACTGCATATGATGTGACATCTGCACAATATGGGCCAGACTGTGAGATGTCTTGACAATACAGCAAGCACCTGACAGCGTGATGATGTGCCGTGTTGATAAATTAGTTCTCTCTGCAAGTAGATTTTCTGTGAGCTGTTTGACTACGACAAGACTCCCCTTTGCTTTTGTGTCCGTATGTGTGTTTGTTTTTGTACATTTTCAGGACAAAATGTCCTGACTTTGTCATAGGGAAGTAGCTTGCATGACTGAAAGAGAATTTGACACGTTGAATTTTTGTTTAATAGATTAGTTGCGTAAGTTTGGCCTCAGTTGTTTTGTCTCTCTTTACTGTGACCTCCATCTGTCACTTTGTTTTACAGGCCTGGCTGCAAAGAGAGCCAGTAGTTTTATAAATATGATTCATGTAATTGTGGCTTAAAAGACAATACCCTCCATTCTAAACATCTAGTAAAAAGGTCTGTGAGAATCAGTGCAAACTGTTAAATAAATGCTATTACTACAATACACTGGGGAAATTACCACCCAGCTGCACTACTTACTGCAGCCAATGTGGAACTGTTGATAATTCTGGGACATGTTTTGACGTGCAATATTTATTCACACAGCATCACTCCACTTCTTGAAACACAGCCAGAGTCATAGTTTACCTTACAAATAGTGAATAGCTGGACACAAATGGTGAATAGATGGACACTAAGTGAATTTCATCTGCCTGAGCTAAGAGATTTAACATTTTGTACATTTGCTTGGTTCAGAGACAGACTGAGCTATCTCTGGCGCCAGATCTGAGTGAAAAGCACTGACTCAGATATTTGCTCAAGACCTAAATGTTCAAGATTAAGAAGCTAGCAAAGCATGTCGTACTGTCCTTGCTGTTTTATCCTGTAAATTACGTGTCATCTGGGGTGCTTTGCTGGTCATGCTTGTGCTTTTTTGTAGTTTGCTTGAGAAGTGGAAGCTTTACCCAGATTATAGCCACAAAGCTGGAAGTACCAGATTCTCTAGATTTTTGTGGACTGCAACCTCAACATTTCAATTTCCTGGAATTATGGGGGTCCTTTCTGTGTGAAGTTTGCATATTCTTCCTGTGACTGCATGGACTTTTGCCTGGTACTCCGGTTTCCTCCCACAGTCCAAAGACTTGCACGTCAGGTGAATTGGAGATGATAAACTGCCCCTAGGTGTGAGTGTTAAAAATATGTGACTGAGTTTCTGCCCTGTGTTGGACTGGCAACCTGTTCAGAGTGTTTCTCTGTTTTTGCCATAGAACTGCTGATGCATGGATGAATGGAACTAAGGGGCCCAAGGCATAAAACACAGACCCATATCATAATTCCTCCTCAGCCAAACTTTACAGTTGGCATTATGCATTCTGGTAAGTAGTGTTCTCCTGGTATCTGCTAAATGCAGATTTGTCTGTGCAAAAATTATTCCTGAACAATTTTTGTAGTCTGTCACAGCGCATTATCCTGCTGAAAGGGACCACTGCGATTAGGGAATACTGTTGCCAGTAAGGGGTATACTTCCCATGATAGCCATATTTTCCCTTGGTAAGTGACACACATGCAAACCTGATGTAAAAGAAAACATGATTTATCAGACCAGGCCACCTTCTTCCATTGCTCTGATTGTCTGATGTTCACATGCCCATGGCAGGTGCTTTCGGCAAAGGACAGCAATCAGCATGGCTAATAATTACTTCCAAATGTATCCCACTCTCATGTGTGTCAATATAACTACTGTTATTCACTTCACCTGTCAGTGGTTTTATTGTTGTGGCTGATTGGTGTACATCTGCTATGATACCTATATTAACACACTGCATTTTTACTACAATTTGCATTATGAACAGAGCTAATACTGAGCTAATGTAGAGTGGACGCTTTTTCTTGCAGAGTTAATGGATGTCTCACAGGCTAGCCAAGTATGCAGGCAGACCTGTCTTCGTGATATACTACATACCCATAATGCTACATGTCATTTCAAGAGGACATAAACACATAACCTCCTGGTCAGCCCCGAACATTTTCAAAATGGTTTAAAAACATTTAATCTATTCCACAGCTTCACGCTTGTATGGATATATAAATGATATGAAAAAAAGAAAATGTGTCCAAATGCTTCTGCAATAAAGTTACTTACTGCATAAATAAAGTGGTCAGCACAGTAACTTACTAAAGTTTGTTCCAGTGAAACAATCTGCACAGCTCCATCTTTCATCCTTGTTTGTGGAGTCATACTTATTATACAGTCAAACTAGCTTATACTGCCAACTACAAATGAGATGAAAATGAAATAATTCACCTTTTAGGAAATGAAGGGAAAAAAATGCACAAAGTTTCTTTTTGGAGATGGGTATAAAACAACACCCTCTGTCATGGTGTTGAGTGTCTTTTAAAAGTCATCCAGGCATGTCTTTTGACCAAAATACATCCACATGTGCTGCTGAAGAGCTGAAAAGTGGATAGCAATGGTTTCTTATCAGTGACTGGAGGGCTAAGGAAATTGAGATGGGGCTTGAAATTGGTAGCTCCCACCCCATGCCCATGTCTGCACAGCTTGTGTCTCATACTGTGCTGCATACTGACATGAAGAGTGTCATGCAGTGTAAAGAATATACTTGGGCAGTATACAGTGCACAGGATGCTGTTGAATACATCCACAGTGTTACACTGTAAAAAAATGTTTTAAAGATGTAAAAAAAAAAAAAGATGTTGTTTTAACTGTGGTGGTGGTGGTGGCCTAGTGGGTAGGATATTTGCCTCTAGACCAAAAGGTCATGGGTTTGAATCCTACCTTCAGCATACCACCACTGGGTTCCTGAGCAAGACCCTTAACTCCAAGTTGCTCCAGGGAGACTGTCCCCTGTAGTTAGGGAATGGAAGTCGCTTTGGGGGAAAAAGTGTCTGCTAAATGCCATAAATGTATCTGAAAAAGAAAGTAAGCTGGCTGGTTTTGAGCTTATTAAACATCAAATAATTAAAAAAGCAAAAATGTGTGTCTCGCACTTAGTAAAATCCAATCAAAGAAAGCTTAAAAAACAAATCATTTTCAGTGTTTGAGTTTTGTGGCCATTGGGTACAGCTGTTTTCCTCTGACTTGTTCTGTTTACCACAAAAGCAGGGCAAGGATCTCAATTATTTTTTCTGTTTAGCATCATTTAGCATACCTGTAAGGTAAGTATTCATTATCAATGTCAGTTTGGACTAAACATGCTATCTTTTGTAGCTTCTTTTTCATTTGTTATCTCTCTTTTTCTGTCTTCCAATTGCTTTCACATTGCAACCTTTACTATTCCACACAAACCACTCATGCATTTTCTTGCTCTCGCTCTCTTCCTAATTGAGCTATTTGTTCTTTATTGTTTACAAAAGTCACCCTCCACTTAACAGGCGCACTAGTGTGGAATCAATAAGCAATGGAAAACTTAATAACTGGCTTCCACACCCCCCACAGTGTAATGCACAAGGTAGGGTTAGCCATAAAATCCATTTGCCCGACAGCTGCAGAGCAGCCATTAGCAGGGCCGTGTCCTCCCACTATCTTCAACAGCACGTCCCACCCTGACTTCTGCCTGAGGAATAATCCTCATATGTTCTAACTGTTTCAGCAGTGAAGTTGACATCTTGCAGAAAGTACAGCGCAGTGGTGCTGACGCCGAGCAGGGGATGGAGGGAAGAGCCTGTACAGGAGAGAGGAAATTAGAAACATGTTTATGAGCTGGCTTTTTTAAAGAACAAAGGGAAAAATAGGCACATTTGGAAAAGCGGGTGTTTGGGGTGTGAGTGTGCGCATAAATCCATGTGTTTGTGTTAGTAAATGATTAGTTAAGTTTGTTTTTCCGATCGTGGAAGATTGATATGAAAGCCTTTTACTGCAGCGATCTTGATAACTGACAGAGTACAACATGCCAACTAGCTCTTTTTGTCCTCGATCCTTAATTGTTATTTTTGGTTTACAAGCTGCAAATATGTCGTAGTCCAGGTACACAACTGCAAGTTGCATATTAACCCATATAGAAGCTCAGCCAAACCCTACATACTAAACGGCACACACTGAAGAGTAAACAGGGCTTGAATTATTCACCATGCCAACTGGAGTGAATTGGTGATTAGGCAAAGTTTCCCCTGCCTGAGCTCCAGTTGAGCTCTCCCTCTGTTTTATGGGAACTGCACTCCCTTTGATTGCGGCGAACACTTTAGCAGAAACTGGAAACCCATTCCCTTCCTCACAGCGATCTTGTTTTGCAGGAACGACTGGTCTTGTGTTGCACATTAGGCCTGTTAGGGATCTTCAGACTTTGTAGATTCTATTTTGGGGGCTCTTTTATGTCACAAGCATCTTTGCCACCATTTGGTAGACAGGTACAGTGCTGCACAGTGATAGTAACTTGACTGCTGTTTTAGGCCATAATAGTTTGGTTCATTTGCTCTAGAATCCTGGAACTCATGCTGAAGCATTCTGGATGGTGGACTGCGGATGTAGCTGACTGCATTTCAGTATGTTTGAATGACTTAATTCATTTACACGTAAACTGCTATGTAAACTGGCAAGTCCGAAACAGTTTAAGCAGTGACATACTTGAGTTTGAAATCCATTATTTAGCATTTGAACACGCCGTCCATCACCACTGTCAATCCTGTCCAAGTTACACAATACATCACATCAGATCAGAGATATAAATTGAGTGATCTAATTGGTAACATATGTTGCTTTAAAGCTAAACGTCTTTGTGTGAGTGAGACGTCATGCAACGGCAGTATTTTAAAGGATTTTGTATACTTTACCATTTTTCTTTTAAATGATGTCCCCTCTCGGTGCTCACTCACTAAAGCTTATTTTCAATACTTTGCTTTGGTACTGACTGTAGTCCTACCCTGGGGCAGCACAGCTTGCCAACAGAGTCCACAATCTCCACAAGCTTTTTATTTTGGATAAATGCAGCAGTTCCGGACATATGTTTCAGGTTTGAGGTGAGCACATTTACAGGAATCCGTCAATGCTAAGGTCAATGTAGTCTCTACAAAGCAGAGAGATTCTCCTTGTTGTAATAAATTAGGGATGGAAATTCCTGCATCTATCTGCAGTCTGTATAAGACTGCTTGTGATGTCAGAAGGGAAACAACTAGGCAGTTTGATATAGAATCGGGATTTTAATGTTGACAGGTGTACTTTGCTAACAAAAGATACGAATGGTCCAGTCCTCTTATGGGTTTGTCTTCTACATTGTGGAAATTCCCAGGAAAGAGTCTGAGTAGCATGTGAAATGGTTTTAAGTCTAAGTCTGGGATTACTCAGCCTTCTTCAAAGACTCACATCCTGCACCTTCTGTGTAAACACAAGTCAGTGTTTTTGGGAAACGGCTTAGAAAAAAGTTTCGAATTTCAGCTTTTCAAAGCTTTATTTTTACTATGGGTCACCCTAACTGGGAAAACAAGCGAGGGACTAGGCCAAGCACAAACTCAGCACAGGTGAATTGGTGAAACATCATTAGCAAAGAAAACTAACATGACTATAACTAAAATCTCTTCAACTGATTAGATTCCATTGAAGGAATAGTTAAAAAATCAAATGCGAACAAGTTTCCACTTACCCAAAGCACACAGCCGTGTTTAGTTTTGCACACTATCGGAAAAACACATCTGTATCTTTCAGGATACAAACACTGTCACTGGGTTAGTACGCTCACGGACATGTCTTCAGTACGTTTAGACAGAGAATATAATTGTACCATGTTCCTTTACAGTTATATATATCAAGTTGCACTGATGCCATACACCCTGTCTGACCCCAGGCTTTTTATTTAAATTTTCTACTTGAAAAAGTTAAATTATCAAAAGATAAGAATGTGCCTCTTTCCCGTAGGAAAGTGAATGTAGTACACCTTTGAAACTCATTCAAGACACACAATTGGACCAATAGGACCTTGTTGTACCACTGAGGGTACATTTACACTCTTTGTACCTAAAATTTACTTGGACTGTACACATTTTCTAATAATGCACTGGCAAACTTCAGACCCAAGACAAGTTCTGGCTGACTGGCTACATTTTGAATAAGAAGAACATTTGAAACCTAAACTCAGCTCTTCCTCTAGGTCTTCACCTGTCACTGGACTGAACAGCTCCATTTTGAAGAGTCTACCACTGAGGTACATCTGTGTCTCCAAGTGGCAGGAAACACTGATTATCAGCTGTATGGCTGAAGCTCTGCCTCCCCAGTTATCACGAATAATACTAATCAACACAAAAGCATGGCGTGTTTGACGTGATTTCTGTTTATTCACTTTTTTGTATTTATAGAAACACACTAATTACAAATGCGTCATGCTTTTGTGTCAATTAGGGACTGAAGTATAAGAAAACAGCAACCCCACCTCTTAGAAATGATTTAAACAACAGGATACTCGTGCTTTTCTAGTCTCATCTATCAAAGAAGATGGAAAGATATTCAAAAGTGAGGCATCTGTCTTTGGATTTAGGCCTTAAGAAGTACAACAACTGTGTATTCATGCCCCCAAGCCCTAACGCTAATCATTCTGAATCTTTCTTTGCAACTTAGTACATGTGATTTGGCAGCAATTTTGTAAAATAAAGACACAATTGTTTTTATTTCTGTCCCATGTGTGTCCTCTGGTGCCCTCCAGTGATACAGAGAATGTGGGAACTCTGATCAGGGTGTTTTCTACAGCTTTATGTTCGCTCCAACTCCAGTGGTCTTCCCACATGGCCTGAATAAGTGTTACTCAGCTATCACTTATCCTCTCTTTAATGAGGAAATCACACTTCTCAAAATGGAACTCTCCCCTGGAGGGATGCCGGTATGCTAACACACAACTGAGCCACACCAAAACTTTCTCGACTCTAGCAAGTCGATGCAATGTCGAGATAAATAGGCCAAGACAACACATACCACGGTCATACTGACCCCCTCAGACTATGGGGTTTCTGGGAAGCGAAATCACTAGCATGGAGGTTCTTTCCTGTCAGGCATTTTTTTCTTCTTCTTCGTATTTTTGGTCATTGAATGAATCAACAAACACGGCATTGCTCCCCAGTGAGTGGGTGGACTGAGATGAACCTTTTGAACTGTGTTTCTCCTCTGAACGTGCCTCAGTGCCGGGGGTTTCTGGGTCACTGCATCTGGCAGGAGGAAATTGAGGCTTCGAGTAGAAAATAATTTGAGGGACCCATAACTGTAGATGAACTCCAGGGTTCCCTATAATTTTTCTTTATAAATGACTAGAGGTGCTCTCAGTTACCTGGTGTTTTCAAGTTTCAGCTACAGCTTTTAAAAGCATGTTTTGTTCATCGAGCACATTCAAAATCAACATGCTGTACTAAATGATCATTTAAGCTAAAAATAAAAAATAGTAACGCAATAAAGAACAGAGACAACCAGAAACAAAGAGACAAATAAAACAGTACAAAAAGAAATTAGCAGACAAAACAAGTGTAGTACATTTTTCCCCTTAGGGACTTTATGTACTTTAGTGCTAGCTCTAATGATCCTGGGGATGGGGGATTTTTGACAGGACTAAACTGGGAATAGTGTGAATATTAACACAGTCATTATGAGAAGTATATTAACTTGTCACTTAAATAGCATTTTGTGCTTGCTATGCCCTAGCATGGTATCATCTAGAAGCCTTTCTGGTCTTTCTTAAGCTGTTAAACTCTTGTTAGGCTGTAAGAGTAGGTAAGCTAAGTGCTACGATGTGTTTAAAGAAAGTTTATGAAGGCAGACACCCCCCACCCAACACACACACACACACACACAAATTTAGACCTCCTCTCACATATACAGCATATTACTCACACCATGCTGTTGCAAGTCCACTATTAGATGTATGATTCCAGTATGACCCACTAGCATGAATGAAACCCGCAGCTGTTGCCACTTGTCGGAACGCATCTGGTTATTAATGTTGTATTCTGTGGAACATTCCTGAGGCACTGTTCTACTGAAAAACCAAAACTAATTTTGATAATGCGATAAAAGACAACGTTGTGAAATATTTCCTTCTGCTTACGTCATAATAAACCTTTTTTAACCCTAATCTCCCCGTCCCAAATGCAAAATCACAACAGGCCATGAATCATCACACCTACAGTACTTACAACTGCAATTAGACAAGAATTTGTAGCAAACTATTGAAATATGTCATGAGTGATGTTAACGTCCCTGGAAAATGACTGACATGATTAACAATTGCTATATGAAATACCGTAAAAAACAATCTCGGTTTTAGATGAGGTTGGTGGAGTTTAATGACACTTGACTCTATCATGAGACTTCTGCGGTGAGGGTGGTTTTAGCCTAGAAAGAAAGAAAGAAAGAGGGAAAGAGGGAAAGAGGGAAAGAATGAATGAACAATCACAGGAGTGAATGAATGTGTTAGAGACTACACCCTTAAAAATATCTTTATGGTTATTTACAAGTTCTTTAATAAACTCAACAGTTCTATACAGAACTGTCCAAAAAGCATTTAAATGCATGCATGTTTCAGGTCTTCAAACTACATGTCAAAAATGATTTAAAATGACAACACCAGAAGTCAAATAACCTTTTTTGGTAATATATAGAATGATTTTTGCTAAGAGTGTATCTTGGTGAAGTTGGCTAAAATTCTCACTGTAACTGTACATTATTGGATGGGTAGAGTTATGGACACTAAAGCATGTCATGTTGCAGGAGGCCTCTTCCTAACAGGCCAGAGAGAGCAATGGGAAACAACAAAGATCTGTTTCACACAAGCATACAAATATATATACATGACCAAAAGTAAGTGTTATAAATGACCGCTTTAGGTTATGCATTTTTATATAGATACAGTACTGTGCAAAAGTCTTAGGCACCTACGCAAACTGTTTGAAGCCATTTATCAACAAAATCACAAGTGAACATTAAAATAAATGCAAACAAACAAGAAAGCAGTAAAAAGTACCAAGATTTCTTTTTTTCTTAAATGTAGTTGATATTTTGTGAGCTGGTTAGAAGAACACAGGTTCGGTTCCAGATTTCTGCTCTCTGCCTCCAGTCATTGTGTGGATTTATAAAATTCCATAAGTAACACACCTAATTTAATCTAATGAAGGAAAAAGAGCAAACCCAGGGATTTGATGGAAGCTACAGTAATACTGGACTTCCATGAGGAAAGAGGTCTGAAAAAGGTTAAGCAAACACTTTGCCATACCACTGTTTACTGTATTAATGTTATTTGTGTTTACTGTAATATTAGTGTTTTAACTTAACACTACTGCCCAGTAGCAAACAGCTTTTAAATATAATTTAAAGTATAATCTCAGGTGCCTAAGACTTTAGCACAGTACTGTATATATGTGTGTGGATATTTAGATATGTACATATATATCCATGCATTACGTACACCCATTAAAAATGACATAAGTGAATTTATAAATGTGGTTTTGCCACTTTAGCACACAAATTAATGTAATCAGGCCAGCCTAAGTGCCTTGCTTTAAACATTCTCAGGTTCCTTCTGCCTCCTTGTCTGTCTGCTAGACTTACCGGCTCTGCTATGATCTATGGCTCCTGTCTGTTTGGGCTTAGCATGAGAGAGTCAGAGTCTCTCTCTCTCTCTCTCTCTCTCTCTCTCTCTCTCTCTCTCTCTCGTTCTCTCTTACTTTCTCTCTCTCTCTCTCTGGCATTATCACCCTCCAGAGAGTGGTTGACAGGTGCAGATTCATACAATCTCTCTGTACTCTCCCCCTGATTTGTATTACCTAGAGTCCTGCCCTGGCAATCTGTTTGGTCTGCACTTTTGGCTAAGCACTTCTCCAGCATCAAAGAACGCCACTGGAAATCTATTAATGAGCCAGAGGGACAGGGTAATGTGATAATGTGGCAGTATGTTCATATCATCAGATATAGAATATAGGGCTGGGTCATGTGCCAGGCTCAGGATAGCATGAGCACATTTCTCCACTAGAGATCAAAGCTCTTACACATATATATAAAACTACCACCCATACCCCTTTCCTGTTCCAGAGAGCTACCAGCTGCCCCACATTCTCCAACACGAGCCTGGAAGAGCACTCTCTTCATTAGAATAGATACACTCTTTGATTAAATAGTGGAATCGACTCATGTAAACTGACAGGACATAAGTATTCAGACACTGTGCTTATAAATATATACAGAATGCATGTATTCCTAAGCATAGACCAAGATAGAGTTAATAAGTTAAACTGATATTCAGACACCAGGAATGAGTAAAAGTAGCAATTTGTAAAGCCTTTGTAGGCAGTTACAGCTTCAAGAGGTCTATGGTAAGATGTAATTTTCTTTTTGCAGCATTGTGATTCAGGTGTGATTCATTCCTTTTGGTAAACCATCTTCATTTACCCAAGGTTTAGTTGTTTTGTTTAAAAACAACTTCATCCCTTCTTCCTGCCTACATTAATGTTTCCTATGATAATATGGGGCAGCTGGTGGCCTGGTCTTTAGGGAGGTGCCCCTGCAATTGGAAGGTCATGGGTTTGAATCCCAGAACTGCCAGTGCCACCACTGAGGTACCCTTGAGCAAGGTACTGTCCCCTCACACTGCTCCCCGGGTGCTGCGCCTATAAGGGCCACTTTTCTTACTTTATGTTTCTCACCTCCATACTTAACTATGGACATGATGTTTCTCTCTCTAAACCTACCACACTGAATTGTTGCCCAAGAGTTCTGTTTTTTGAAGCCGCTCTTTTCAAGTGACTGCTGACTTCTCTTTTACCTTCCTTGTCATTAGTCTGAGAGTAACATTGTGAAATCTTACAAAGTGCACCTATCCAGGAATTATTAGTTGTGGTAAACATACTGGAGCAACAGTACATACTGTAGTTCTTGCTCTCTATATTCAAACACTGATGAATAGATCTCAGGGGCCATTCCCACTCATCAGCCTATACTGATAAACTTCTGTAACATCTCTTGTGTCAGACTCGTCCATGTGTCTAATGAACCAATTAGCCAAGCATTCAGTGTGTGGTAATCCTAATGGTTTCCAATGTGGCTGAGGTGTCAGTAGCTTCCCTGCAGCTGTGCATGTCTCTCTGAGGACAGAAACATGAGGATAGAGAGAGAGAGAGAGAGAGAGAGCGAGAGGGGGGGGGGGGGGATGAAGGGTCTTTTGGTGCTTCAGATATGTGATAAACGGAGTGGTGGCCTGCCATCTCAGTTTAATGATCTTTCAGCTTATTTATGGATATGATCTTCCTGGATTACAACCACATTTCCCATAAGAAAACAGATCTTTACGTCATGAATGATTGCATTCATGTACTGTAACTGTGAAAACATTCCATAAAAGGACCAAACATTTGGCAGTGAAGCAAAGATTCCCAAACAAGTCAGGAGAGAATGATCAAAGTCATCTCTTCCCACTTCTAGTCTAGGTGAGAGGCATTTCTGGGCATTGTGTAGTCATTCTGACATCAGTGCAGTTAGTGTTGTTCTGAGTGGTCTGGGTGGTCTGAGTGGTCTGGTGGTGGTAGTGTGGGGTCACTGGAAAGCGAGTAAAGCTACTGTCTGCTGTTATTGCTGATGGATGAATAGAGTGTCAAAGAAATGTATGTTAATGAAAAAGAATCTGAAGCCTATAAGACTAGTTTTACATCAACTCTCTTATTACTGTATAAAGTCTCTATCTGTTATCTATTAGCCCCAATATCAAGACCTTTCCCACCCATTGTAAATCAAAATGTAATTAGTTGATTCCACTGTCAGTTTATGTTTACATTTACATTTACGGCATTTAAAAGACGCTCTTATCCAGAGCAACGCACATCAGTGCTTTAGTAGTCCACATCTGTTCTTCATACCTGTAAAGCTAGACTTAAATCAACATCTGTTAATATGCTAGTAGTTAATCTGACATGGTAGGACTTCAAAATTGGAATAAAAATGACTGAAATGTACCTTTTCGTCCCAAAAAATAACTGGGCCTTCCCTAAAGGCATTGAAGGGACTGTGGGTCCTTCTTTGATAGAATAAAGACAGAACACATACATTCCATTTTTTTCCCACATCCTGCCCTCCAAATTGCATCAAGTAAGTATGAAAAATAAGAACTTCTTTGATAGCATGTTACTAAAATTTTCTGCCATTATCCAGTGTTCTGAAACTAGAGTTTAGGCTGATCTCCTATTTAAAATATTTTGAAACTGTCCTTTTCCATCTTGTGGGATGAATGTGAAGTGGGCTTCACAAGAAAAGAAAGCCTCCAAACCTCTTTCTCAAATGCATTATGAAAGTCAGGTTCTAATTTCCTTTCCCCAATGAAGTTCTGTAGTTTGTCCTGAGGACTTTGGTCTGTTCTTTGACATCTGTGACTGATTAGATTTGTACACTGGCATTTTAAAATTGAACAGGCTCATGAAGACCAAGCAGCCCAAGGGACTTCAGATGTAAATGTTTGTTTGGTTTATTTTTCTAGACCTTGCTGATTAGGTCTATGTTTCATCCCTGAAATGGGCTCGGTTTCCTAATAAGCGTTTTCAAAAAAATCCCCATGTGCTTCAAGTGCATTTCAAAATCATTGTGTTTGTCAAGGCAGATCTATCATTTCCCACAGTTCGGAGGCCCCCTCACAAAAAAAACAGCAATGTGAAGGCACAATTAACCAACCTCGGCATTATGCATAATTTATATTATCTTTTTCCTCAATTACATTTCACGTTAGGCCATTGTTTTGCTATGTGAGTCACCCCGTGAAACCAAAACAGAGGAGTTCAACCACCCATTTCTCAGCTTGACGAAGGCAAGTTGCAAGAGCGTAACTGATGTTTTTGGGAAGCTTCATAAAGATCGAAAGGGTCTGCCTTGCCTTTGAATCTTGCAGCTTTGCAGATTGATTCCGAATGCATGCTTTTTGCCATGAGTCAGTAATTCATCTAGGTCACTGTTGGTTACAGTTGCAGCTGTTTACTCCAAACGTCAACATGGCCTAGAAACATCCGGACCCATCCCATCTGAGGTGGCCAGAGCTGATCAAAACAAGCAGGGTAAGTAAGAGGGTCCTGTCAACCCGGCTGAACTGTAAAAGACCAGCAAAACGGTCATTTCTGAAACCACTTTCAGCACAGAAAAACTTCAGTAATTAGAGTACGAGATCCTATTGCGTGATACAACTGTTTTTTCCTTCTTTGGAGTCAGAGCAAAAGTATCCAGGGCTTATCCACATAAAACCAACAGGCTCAACAGAATCAACAGGCTCTAATGTGTCTTGAGGACAGTATTTCTGTCATTCAGCTGTCATGAGAGCGTACTGACCTTTGCTCACCCATAAATCATGCAGCTCACAGTATGGGGAGATATAGTAGGTGTGCATGAGGAACACCAAGCAGACCCCTTCAGCAGACAGTGACAGTGTGGAGCTGAAATGATGCTGTATATGTGGTGTTGCACAACGTGATGGTGCCTCTTTCTGCTCTCTAGAGGCAGATGGAAGCATTTAGAGAGACGTACTGAGGAAAGCCACCTGTGAGAAATTAAGGCCAAGAGTACAGCCGGTATTAGAGTAGTAGAAGCTAGTCATTTGATTTCATAAGTGCCCAACATTGTGGGGTTTACTATCATGTGAACAGTGAACACCACATCGGTAAGAATGGATGGCTCAGTACTGAGGTACTACTTCTGATTCTTTCCTTTTAAGATCACCTTTCCCTACACTCCATGACCTCTCAGTGCTGCACTCACAAATGTGTTCATCCATAGCAACCGTTACAGGCATTATGAAACACTGGCAAATGTCCCATTCAGCCTAATGAGAAATTGTACTGCAAATTTGGGGTGTGTTAAGTGTGGAGTGTGTATCCTTGTCTAATGATATTTTTTTTTCTATGGATATGGCAGGTCACAATTTATTGGTACAATTTATTCCTGCATCAGTAAATTAATTTCAGTATGTGATGAGTAACTAATAAGCAACTGATGATATCCTGCATACTAAACCGGAAAAAACAAATAAACGTTTGTTTTCTGCAAACACCCGCAGTCGACATGAAGTCATTGACCAATCTCTTTCGCCTCAGGCGTGGCCGTGGTGACATCCATCCTGACAGATTGGTTCCCACCATCACGGCAGCTTCTTCTCTGCTTTGTCACTGATGGTGCTGCATCACCAGAGGCGGTTTTTGTGTACATAAACCTTGTGGCAAATATTATAGTATTTCCAAGCTATATTATTTCCATAATATACAGCTCTGGAAAAAAATTAAGAGACCACAGCAATTTATTTTTAAATCAGCATCTCTATGAGTATGACAACCATTCCATGCCAGTGTCTGTTAAATTCAAGCACCTCATTCTGCTTCATGAGGTACTGATTAGTGATCACCTGAATCAAATCTTATTTAATGAGGAAAAGTATA
>JBBPCZ010000163.1:10877620-10893396 GCA_037974445.1 Brycinus macrolepidotus | reverse complement strand
ATTTTTATTTGGAAATTAGGAGAAATATTGTCAGCAGTTCTTAAAAACTAAGGCAAAGCTGTTCAGTTTAATACTTGGGCCTATAAAAGATAAAACCTGAGAAACTGAACATTTTTGCATTTTTGCAGCTGTAGATACCTTCAATGACGCACAAGATTGCAGCACAGCATTTTAAACTGGAAGTTAAATATTATGCATTGACTCTACAAACGTAACAGAGAGCCTCCCATTTATTTATGTGCTTTGACAAAAACGGAATTGTTTGCTAGAAGTCAGCATTAGGTCGACCAGAATTTTAGCCAGCATTTTGAAACACTTGTCCAATGATGTGACAGCTGCTATGAAAGAATGCATTTGTGAGCAGAGCATAGAGAGGTCACAAGATTTCTTGCAGTAACCCAGATGTTAATGTGAATAATCCTGACAGCTTAAATGGATCATTCTTGAGTAAGTTAAAGTATCACTGTATAAAGGCCTCAAACTGGTTCGCAGTGTGAATGTGTGTCTTAGTTTTGTATCTGTGCTTACTCAGCTCTTATACATGAGGTTTATACCTGTGATACATTATTTGACCAACCTGCCCAGCAGGAGTAGAATGTACAAGAGTATGATTATCCTCGTATGAGGAGGAAGAAAATGGTAAATATCTCAAATACAGTTTTCCATTACCTGTTTGACATGATTTCAGTGAAGTACCTGTCTTTGGGTTGTTCGGGGTAAATACATGCTGTCTCTTAGTAAGCACTCATGTCAGCATGATTGCAGGTCCAGTTTCTATAAGAAGGCAGAAGAAGCACAGGAGGGGAACCTGCCATTCCCTGACACGCAATTTCTGTAGGTCAAACATACATTCGCACCTTCCACAATGGCATAATTGCTTTCTTCCTTAGAGTGAAGGAAGGGAGGCAACGTTCACATGTTTACAGATATCAGACAAAACATGGAAATGGCTCTTCCTGCAGTATTTAAGGATGTATTGAAATGTGCTTGTCATCCAGGAATGAGGATGTACCTTCAAAACTCATCAATATCAGTTATCCAGTGCATATGGTTGTTCTATATGTTCCTTCTCATTGCCACTGAAGTTAATAACTGTAAAATTAAAACTTTTTAAACTATGTATGTATAAAAATAAGCACATAAAAATACGTTTCCAGTTTGAACTAGTTAGGAAAAATGGCCCACTAGTTAGAAAACTGAAAACTGTTGCTTGCATTTAAAGTTGTACATGAACTTTGTATGTCCATGGTTAAATGACATGTTTTGTACATGAAATAACACACATACGCTCTACTAAAACACATATTTTGGCTAAATTTGATATTTTGGGGGGAAACAAATAAAAAATGTTGCCTGTGCAAAAGTAAATGCTTATATTTGATATATTTTCCAATATGTTAAACACAGAAAATGAGTAGAAATTGTGCACTTAAATCTGCAGTAAAAAGTCTGTTCCCTCGAGGGGATAAATTGACTGAGGGTGTTCAAAATTTAGCCTACGTCTATATAACCTTTCTCTGTTTCAAACCTTTGAGGTGTTATGTAATACTGCTCCAAATGGCAGAGAATGAAAAAACAGATGGTTATATGGTATATTGTTTGGTATGGAAAATCAGAGAGCATGCAAAGGGATACTTTATTTCTTTATTTTTGTTCTTCACTGTTCTGTGTGTGTGTGTGTTTAAAAAAAGTGAAAGGTAAGTTGAAGGAAATGGGACGTTCAGCAGTGACAGTGCTGTGATGAGATGTTCAGCTGGGTCATTTGTCAACAGGAAGGCCTGTTGATTGATCACAGTCTGGGGAATTGTGGGACCGTAGTGTGAATATTACGGAACATATATATGTTAAAGAACTTTAAAGTGGGTATCACTGACGGTACCCCAAATACAAAAGTCTTTTGTTCAGTATTCAGATTAGATCATGTTTTTTATAAGAATAAAGCTTATTACAAATGCTCTGTATTTTGTAGTATTAATGGTAATACCCACAAACCCCTTCTTACTGGTCTATTTAAACAAATTTCTTTTGTGAGAAGCCCTATATTAATAAGACTGTGGTTGATATCCTATCTTTACAGAAGCAACTGAATTGGTTTTGGAAAAGTTACAGGGCCAAAACTATATATCTAATGTAGCCAGTGTTATCTCTGGACTTGCTGACAGACATACAGACAGACAGACCCATCGCTGCGTTTTTCTTCTCGTCTGGAGTTCCCTGTAAGACTAAACCATCGCACTCAGCAGGGTCTGTTTTGGTTTGGCCCAAACAGAGCTAAACATAAACAGGAAGCATCTCCGCCATTGCACTAAACCTGAGCATTGCCATGGTAACCAGTTCATTGGCTCCATGACCCTGAGGCAGCAGAGGT
Source organism: Brycinus macrolepidotus (assembly GCA_037974445.1). Lineage (NCBI taxonomy): Eukaryota > Metazoa > Chordata > Actinopteri > Characiformes > Alestidae > Brycinus > Brycinus macrolepidotus. The sequence continues at coordinate 10,891,028 of JBBPCZ010000163.1, read as the reverse complement.
CATACAAAAGCTTGGAGTTGAAATAGGAGAAAGACGATCAGTCTAAAAGCCTACTTAACCTCAGCATTCACCACTTACGCTGTTACCAACATCACTCAGATCTGTAGGCCTTCACCAAAGAGAGGAGGTCCTAGAAAAAAAGATGTAGGGCAATACAATATACAGTAGCACAGTAGAATAGTCATGAAGTATGAATGAATGAACAGTAGCAGCTATAGCAAACCTTCAGTGGTTGCTGTGGGTGTCGTGCAAGCATGATCAGTGATATGGACAAGCCACTGGAATTTAGTAGAGAGTAAGTAACGAGGTTTTTTAATGCAGTTAAAAGTGCCTCCGGGCATTTTTTATATTGCCATAGCAGTATTCTCTGTAAATTTGGACAACTGCATGGCTGAAATTTCTCAAAATTCACCCTGAGGACTGCTTTGGTAGTATTAATGTGACACTTTGCAATACAAAGCCCAGTTATATGCATCAGGGTGACAATGGCAATTACAATCAGGTTGAAGTTCATTTTACTTTTGCGTAGATTTGTAAAATACATGTAATTGAATTTGTTACATTTGGTCGAGGTACATATCATGTTATACTAATTACTGCATATATTTTTTGTATATTTAGATTGGAAAGCTTATGCAGTTCTTAAAACACTGAACTGTACTCAATTAACCGTGAAGGTCTTTTTCCAGTTTTTGCATCTAAGCCTGAGAACGTAATCCATGCTTTCTTTCTTGCACCCATTTCTTGAAAAGACAAGCTCTTCCCCAGTTATTGGCATTATGCCAGTTAAACCCTACATATGGTATGGTTAGAAAGAAACTGATGCTTAACAAACATGACATTTTATGCTACCACTCTGCTGGGTTTCTAACTCTATCTAACAGGCTTGAAAAGATATTTCATGGCTCTGTGTACTTGAACCCTCAGATCAGGATCTATATCTAGAGGAAAATAACGACCAAAGCTTGACTAAACAGGTAGGTTTTCTGCTCCGATGTGGAAATTGTGATCGTGTCAATGTCCCCAACACTGACAGAAAGGTTATTTCACAGTGGGACAGCTTTTAAAGAAAAATCTATACCCCCTGCTGCAGCCTTCAAGATTAAGTATGAACTTAAATAGTTTGCACCTTGCCATTGAAGCAGACGTGTTATTCAGTGTGTTCACTCAAACACTGCATGCATGTCAGTTTTACCAAATCAGGAAGAGATACTGCCAGGCATCGCTTTGAAGTACTCGCTTTTGTTCATATTTGCAACTGGCCTTCTCTTTTGGATAGCTAAAATTCAGTCGCAAAGTCAGTCGTCATAATATATTTTCTCATTTCAACTTGTAAAATGTCTTGCTAAAAATCCAAAAAAAATCATTGCCTCTTGACCAAGGAGTTGTATGATCAGAACATCAAAACTGACAAAAGCTCCCTTTATTACAGCTTACACCCGTGTATGTGACTTGTCATTAAGAGCTTATGTATGTGGGGTCTTATGAATGCCATCCTTAAGTAAAGTGTAGTAGATCACCCTGCAAATAACATTAAATAACTCCCCCTTTGCCTTACGTTCCTCAATTTTTTTTGCATTTAGAAATTAGAAGAATAAAGGATGGCTTGTGGTTAGCATTTAAAAGCTCTGGTTATTTTTGCTGGTTCTCTCTACTTGTTGCTTAACTTATTGAGTACTTTTGGAGCCGGTGTAAAGTGTAAGTAAAAAGTGTCCACTTGACATACATGAACACACCACAGCATGAAACTGTGCTCTGCATTTAAACCATTCACCAAGTGAAGCATGGCGCAACCAGGAACACAGTGCCCAGGAAGCAGTGTATGGGGATGGTACCTTGCTTAAGGGTACCTCAGTGGCACCACTAGCAGTCTTTGGGATTCGAACCCATGACCTTCTGGTAACAAAGGCAACTCCCTAACCACCAGGCCACCAGCACTGATCTGTGTACTGATGATTTTTAGATACTGTGTCAACTCCACTTCAAGTCACTTGTGTGTGCACTGAGTGGAGTATTTTTAATGCTCGAAAACAATGAACACATGAAAAAACATGGTCACTTGTGACTAATAGCTAGATACCTCAATTTTTCACCCATGGTTTAAAATAGATGACTGTGACACTTCAAAACTGTTGCTGTAGTATTATATCTACCCTCTAATAGTTCTGCATTCCACTCCAAGTGACTCACTATGATTTGCGAGTTCCTTACTGGCCCCTCTTCTGAACATAGTGGATGTTTGTTAGTCATAGCAATGGAATTTCCATGTAAATCATGAGAAGTAGGACGTAGTGACTGAGTGATTCATTGGGCTCGCAAGGTTGATGTCCAGTATCTCACCTTTCAGCATGCTGCTTCATTCTAACTGATGTTTACGATATTTTCATTATAGAAATTATGAATGCAGTGGTCATTGTAGGCCTATCTGCATGATGTAAAAATATTTAGTATGATAAAAATGATTTATATTTAAATTTATGAATATGTATTACACTTCGCTAAAAGTGGCCCCACGGGGTGTGTGTGTGTGTGTGTGTGTGTGTGTGTGTGTGTGTGTGTGTTCTCCTTGTGGTGGTGTGGGTTTCCTCCGGGGCCTCCACCTTTTCCCACAGTCCAAAGACACGCGTGTCAGGTGAATTGGGCATTCTAAATTGACCGTAGGAATGAGTGAATGGTGTGTGTGTGTGTGTGTGTGGGCCCTGTGGTGGGCTGGCGCCCAGGGTGAGTCCCTGCCTCGTGCCCTTAGGTTCCGGGTACCTGTGAACCTTGTAAGGATTAAGCAGTTACAGAAAATGAATGTTACTAAAAGTGACTACAGATATTTTATAACATAACATTAATCCTGACACAATCAGTCTGCCTTTTAATCTACTCTTCTCTAGTGGTGTAGTCTAGTCCGAAGTACTAGATGCACTATGCTCAAAGAACTCCCTAGTTCAGTTCAGTGTGTTCAAAATCACTCCCTCTTACCAAAGTAGAGCACTAGATACTTGTCATGTATGTGTGCTGCTGGAAATCTCAGTAGGTCTTTTAATGGTTTCATCATCATTCCCTAGTCAGTTCTCCATATAGGAAACCTTATGTAATGAATGAGTTAATGAGTAAAGCATTCTGAATACAGTTCGGAACTTTTGTTCCCTGAAGATTCCCACAAAGCACAGACTGTTGACTATCCTCCCTCACCAGGAATAACGTCATGTCTCCAGCTAGACATTCTGAACTTTTAAAATGGAGAACAAATGCCGTATGCAACCTCACTTGCCTCTCAGCCTCAAAAATGTATAATGTTTATTTTTCAAACCAAAAAAAATAAAAAATAAAATAATTAATGGTTCAAGTAATACATTTAGTGATATCACTATTTTTTACACACCAGAATGTTCAGAGCAACTTGTTACTTAGCTAGCCAGATGCATTTGTCTCTGATTTACCTTTACTTATATGCTTTGATGTTTGACTATACAACTTAATTTTTACTTCATTTTACACAAGATGCACTTTATCTATTTAATTTTTGAACAAAAAATTTGAACATTATAATAGCTCACATGTAACAGCCTAAACTCCTCAGTAACAGGGGTCCCTCCAGAACTGCAGTATACAAAGGAAATTTGTTGAATGTCCAGTTTCTCCCACAGTCCAAAGACTTGCCGTCAGGTGAACTGGGGTTTCTAAATTGACCATAGGTATGAGTGTGTGTGCGAATGGTGTGTTCACCCCATGCTGGTGCCCCACCCAAGGTGAGTCCCTGCCTCATGCCCGTTGGCCTTGGGATAGGCTCTGGGTACCTGCGACCCTAGTGAGAATTAAGTGGTTACAGTAAGTGAGTGAGTAAGTGTGTGAATTTTTTGAATGAGTGTATATTCAGTCATCAGTTGTATTACAGGAAAAGCTGCCCTGAAATACTTAGATGCACCACACGTCATCTTGGCACTAACATACAACAAATTAGCCACAGAAATTAGCATGATGCTAGCATTGTTTATTGCATGAAGTAAGGCGTTAAACATTGCTATGTGTAACTGACATATGGCTGTATTTGGGTCTCAGTGCAAAACAAAATGAGACTGTTATTGAAGTGAGTGAGATATCCCATACTAAAAATGACAACTGTCTTAGGATCTATTTCACACATGACAGAACTCAACAGTCTGGTTCTAAAAGTAAAAATCTCATTCGCAGTTGCCATAGGGCATTGCATTTTTAGCTATGAGATTGTGAGACAACATTAAACATGCCATTTAAACAGTGACAGTAAAACAACACGTTCTATTACACTTTAAACCCCAGTTTATTCGGACAACCCCCAGTAGATTATTTAGAGATGCTGAAGTTAACTATATGATAAAACTCCAGTTACTCTAGGGGTGAGAGTTTATTATAGGTTTTGGGATGAGGTTAGGGTTAGGGCCTGGGTTAGGATTAGGAAAAATCCAAGTGAATTTAATAAATATTAAGTTGAATGCATGTTAAATATAAGCTAATTTAGCTTTAACAAAGCATCTGAAATGCTGATTAACTGTTACCGATTAACTGTTACCATAAATTTTACTGTGCTAAATTTAGATATGCACACATCCTAACTAGTCCGAGGGGTGATTTTATTGTGAAATTGTGAGATGAAAAACTAGTAGTGGACACATGTGAATTAAATAAAATATATTTATCGCTATATATGCTCGCATAAGGTGTAAACTCATAACATGATATTCAAAGGATTGCAGTTGAGGAGATGTTTTACAAATGAATAGAGATTTTAAAAATCACTACTGAAAGTTTTGGATACTTAGAACCTCTGTAAAATCATTGTGCGCAATAACCTCCGAGAGATCCTTGATACATGGCCACTGCCAGTAAGAAGAGAGTAGCCACTGCATACCCTTGTCGCCTTAAATTACACACTACCCTGGCTATTGTGATGGATGTGATCAAAATCACTGTGCCACATGTGATAAGATCTCGTAGATCAGTCACCCTGGAATGACTGTCACAAACCGAGAAAATCCAGCTTTAATGGCATAAAATGAAACCCAGACCATTCGCAATTGTGTTTTGTCAACCAAAATTCCTTCTATTTTCAGTAAAACTGCAATGGAAACCCACCTAATGAAAAAAAACTCTTGCCCAATACACCAGCAGCATGTTGATTTTAGACATGCACATGGCACAAGCACTCCAAGTTCCGATTTTAATGACAGAAAGGAGACAAAGAAAAAGTCTAAGACGCTAGGTATGCTTAGGTTATTTGAAATAAAAGCTATGTAGTTAAGAATAAGAACTATATAGTTATGAATCACTGAAGTGTGGAAGTAATTTGGCTTAGCTGGACTTCTAATAGTGTTTGCAGGATGAGCTATTCAGTTTTGCCTGCAGCAAGGTTGAGAGGAGCAGCTTTAAATTGGGTTTTAATTGAAGGCAGCCTTTGTTTTCCATACAAAGCATCCACTATCTATCCACACTCATCCCATACATTCCCTACTGCTGGTGCCTCATGAGTACCCACAGGGCCAAAGGTCAGCTTCTGATGACTAAATAATGTGTGGATTGTTGTGATGGGAGACCTAGTCTCTCTCTCTCTCTCTCTCTCTCTCTCTCTCTCTCTCTCTACTCGGGTGCAGAGGAACTGAGGAAAAGAAGTGGAAGGAAGAAAAATAGAGCCATATATAGGCAGATATAAGAGGTGAACAAAAGCAGTATTTTGTCTTTCTAAATGTCTAATAGAGATCTAATATTTCTCATTATAAAACTGTTGTGTTCTATGATTTATATAAGAGGTATTTTACTTACTTCAAGGCATTCCCATATCAGTAAAGTAATTTCATCTAGTGAAATTGTTGTGGGCAAAAATGATCCGCTTTATTTCTTGAAATAATCAAAATAATCTGCCAATGAAATTTTCTTAAAACAATAAAAAATAAATCTGGAAATGAATAGCCATATAATATCTTTACAACAGCCTCCTTTTTTTGCCAAGATGTCATTTTTTGCATTGTGCATGTAAGCGTTATCCTGTATTGCCTCTAATTGTTGAGTGTGTGTTATTGGTAAACTCTGTAAAGCCTTGTATGTTTTTCTGGGGTATCCATGTGGCTTTATGTTTGTGAGCTGTTATGTAACTGCTGTAACTGTAATTGTTCAGAGGGGACCCACAGAGGTCAAGCAAACCATACATCAACTGTGTGTGTGTGTGTGTGTGTGTGTGTGTGTGTGTGTGACAGAGAGAGAGAAATCCCCAGTAATCCTTAAGTAGTGTCTTCAACAGAAGCGAGAATGTTCTTTTAGCTGTGTGAAAATGATTTTGAATGAGCAAATGTTTTCACAAGCACAGTTTGTGAACTTTGATTAAACCTTGACTAAAAATTATATTCACCAAATACAAATAATACCAGGTCACTGGTGTTCTTGTGGGGGTCCTGTCCGTTGACGATCCCTGTAGTTCACAGGTAGAAGGGCATATGACATATGATCATAATGCCTGCAAAATACCAAATCCGATAAATGTATATATTTTTAAAATAAATAACATACATTAAAAATGAACACACACAATGTTCAGACACACACACAAAATTGAATTTCTCATGACACCATGACACTTTGACAGCCTCAGTGCTGAATCTTTAGCATAGCTAGAAAAGAGTGACCAAGTCAGCATAAGTAGTTAGGGTCACCTTAACTGGACATTGGTGTTGCTAAGTAAAAGGAATATCTCATTATGCCCACCACGATAGAGACATTTTTTTTCTTAGCATTGAATAAATATAATGTGTCTTTTTAATTATTGTTATAATTTTTAAAAGCTTCTGCAGTGTAAAGTGATGTTTTTTGCTTTGCATCTTTGGCACCTCACACTCTCCTAGTCGCCCCTAGTTTGCATTTCATGTTTATCTAGATATCTAGATACAACACCCAGTTCAACATAGAGACAGGCTTCTGAATAATCACTGCTGGAGCTTTCTGGAATAGTGGGGAAAAAGCGGTACACACAGCGATACAACTCTAATGGATGTGGTCAAAAATGACCTCTAATAGTACTATGTAAAACTGATCTCAGAACAAGATCAAATTGTGTAAAAGCTGCAAATCAATATACATGAGGCTTTAAGTTGTCAAAATGATGAAAATGTCAAAACCTCTAAATCTTAAAATGCTAAGGAATGACAGCCTCTGCTGTCACAGTATTAAGCAACGAGAGTACAGGGTATTGGACTGACATTAAGAAGACATTAAACATGCAAGGTCCTATTATGACATTTAGAGGACATTAAGCACCTGGTGTAAATGGAGCTATGAAGGTTTTCTGGGGACTGTAAGTGATGGATGTAAATGATCTGTAACAACAATCAGAGGATATAAAACAATGAATGAACATATTCATGTGAAGACATTAAACAATGAATGTCCACGGTCCTGTGACGATTTTCAAATAACATTAATAAATGGATATACGTGATCCTTTGATGACATTCAGAGGATGTTAGGAAATGAATGTGCATGGTCTTATGATAACATGACAACAAGACTTAAAGCAACAGAAGTACACATTCATATGCAGATTTTCAGACTGCATAAAGAAATTCAGAAACACTTTTGTTTTGCTGTAGTATGTGATTAGAAATTTCTGGATGATTCATTTAAATTCATTAATAAATAAATACATTAATAAAAGAATTAAAATTACTGGTACTGAACATCATGGGCTAGATAAATGTTGGATAGTATTTTTATGTAACATAGAATAGAAGTAAGGATAAGTAAGAACACAAACCCTGGACACATTGGACACTGTTGTTGTTGCAGTAAAAAGGGGTGTTTTTGGCTGCCTTAGATGGGTTCAACAATGTGAGATTTAAGTATGAACTAGTTTAGCACTAGTCAGGGATCAGTAAATATGTTTTTTTATTTGTCAAAATGATCACATTGCATAATATCAAAACATCAAAATGACCACCCCTTCCTTTCTAAGTTTCAAATGATTGCCTGAAAATGTCTTGCAAATACTTGTGGCAGACCATTATGAACACATTTAGAATGTGAAGTTAGTTAAAACTAATAGGCTGTGGTCTAATAAAGACAATATCAGTGAATAATAAAAAGCGCTTTGTCTGCCAGAAATGAATATTTATATGATGCCGTGCATATTCTAAAAATAATGTGCAAACTGTTCTAGGCTTTTGCATTTAAATGCTTCTGTAACCCAAGAAGCAAACCTAAATATCAATATTGATAATATGTATCAATGCATGTTATTATAAATATTGATATTTATGTTTACTTCGGTGTGATGCAGAAGCATTTAAAAGCTGCTGACTAATTGTCAGTGAAATGATTTGCTATGTTTTAATGTACAAGTTTAGTGAAATTGTGATTTCCACAGGAAAGCTAATAAGCGGGTTGTATTAGATGTGTAGTCTAGAGATGTGAATATTGTGTCTACACTGCATTCCAGCCTCACTGTGGGACCATGCTGTTCACCTTTGGTCTACCACTGGTGTCTTTTTATTTAGACAGCTGTTTGTTTGCATGAGTTTGTATATGTGTTTAAACCTGTCCTCCTGTGTGTGTGTGTGTGTGTGCGTGTGTGTGTGTGTTTACCTCACCGTGTGCATGAATTTGGATTATAAGTGCATGTGTGTATGTGTGTTTATATGTGGGCTGATCTCCCTGACCCTGACATGCAGATTGGTGATGTCATCAGGTCGGTAGATTGTTTAGACATCATTATCCAACAGCAGTGGAATGTTTTATACCTGTGTATGTATATGTATGTGTGTGTGTGTGTGTGTGTGTGTGTGTGTGTGTTTGTGTGTGTTGGCTGGATCATTGACAAAAAACAAAGACTGGGAGTAATTTATAAGGAATGTTCATTTAACAGCATTAACAGCAACACTGTTGAGTGTTTGCCTTTAGCCCTTTAACAAGAAAGTTCTGGCTATCTCCAACAGTCCGGAGTGAATTCTTGTAGTACGTAAGTTGCTGCAGTTCCAAAATATGATTGTACAAATCATTGGCTAGAAGTCATGTGCAGAACGGTATGGGGAATCAATGGACTACATGCAAACAACTCGACTTAAACATTTAGTAATAAAACACAACTGTAAAACCACATCTGTGATAATCCATCTCTGTTAGTGCAGGTCAGCTGCTTCGGGCTCAGGTTGCGTTCATGTTTCAGATTTAGCAGTAGCAGTTGGGCCAAGTTTTGAAGCTGCAGTCGGATCTGGGCTTCAGATTTATGCCCATGCAGACCTCTTCAACTATACTACTACTACTGGGGCAGAGTTCTTCATTTGTTTCAACTGGTAATATCAAATTGGACAATACTTTTTGGGTGCATAATATTTGGTGCATAATATTTGGTGTTCACATTGACATTTCTACCTGACCTCTTGATGTTTGTTGGGTAATTATTGAAAATACAGAGATCAAGATACTGTGTCACACTTGGATTTTTGAAATCCTTACTGATCTCATTTCGTCAGTGAATACATTATGCATTTATCCCCTGTCACCTAATGTTTGCTCTGTTTTATGTGATTATTGTTCTTGTCAACACAACAGAAAGACTTCCAAACACTACCCTGAGTTAACCTCTATTACTCACAGAAGTACAGTATGTGTGTCCTGTCTAGCCACAAATTTCCAGCTTATTGGAATACATTGTCTCTGCAGGTCTGAACGTGACTGTGGCAGAGCTTTAACAGAGCTGAAAAGCTTCAAGGCAGGCCAGGAAAGTGTTTTAAAACTCAATGTCTTGGAAGTGTCTGCGATGCTGACAGCAGTATCAGAGCTGAAGTCACTTTTAGACTTGGGTTGGTCAATGGGAGAATGTCTACTCCAGCCGGAGAATTAAGAAACAATAAAACATACAAGGAAGGAAGAGAAAGACAGATTAGATAGGGGACACTGTGTAATCTTTGAATTATTACCAGATCCACAATTCTGCCACATATTGGAGCCACTAGTTAAAACAGTGCTCTCTCTGTGTGGACGTGCTGAGGACCGTCATTAGATAAGTGCTGCTGGTCATCTAAGCTGCTAATTTAGAGGAGCCACCTTGTATAAGGTCCCACTCCATGGCCCTGTCCCATGAACCTCATTTAAACCCTAATCTAATCTAGTTTACTCAGGTATGCACTAAATATGGGCTCAGTGAATAAGCTGCTGTCTAGCATCTGTACAGCCTGTAATTTGGTGATCTGGCTTTAAATACTGTTTTGTTCTCAAAATTGAATTAATGTGTCATAAGATTTGGTTCAGTCAGAGTCTCAGGCATACATTTCTTTGGTTCTTTAAAGGGATACTGAGTTTTTCAGCCTAATCCCTATTTGTCGCATATGTAGTGTATGATTGATTACCACAGACAACATTTTCAACACTTTGCTCTGTGCTGAGAAGAAATACATAAAACCCAGTATCCTATAGCAGTGTATTCAGGTGGTAGTAGCCTAGTGGGTAAAACACTTGCCTGTGAGCCCAATGACCACAAAGTCGCAGGTTAAAACCCCCACTTTCCACAACTGTGTCCTTGAGCAAGACACTTAACCCTCAGCTGCTCCAGGGAGACTGTCCCTGTAACTAATGATTGCCAAATGCCCCCTTTATAGAAGCCAATGGGTAGTTGCTTCAGCAAAGTTTTTCTGTTCACAAAAGGGAAATATTACTGTCCATGACAGGCAACACAAGATTTTGGCAGCCTTATTTTCAGTATGCACATAAACGAATCTATAGCTTGGATCATTAAAGGGCATGAATCCTACATTTTTTCTTCCATTTTATTTTTTCAACATTTGATATTTGTGTGGTTTTATTCATCAAAAACAGTTCTAATGTAACAGAGTCATAGTTCATTTTTCCATGACCCTTTTCCAGTTTCTCTTTATTCTTTTGAATTCAATAGGCTGTTTTGTAACTGTGCCTTTAAGACAGATATATGCAAATTACCTCTGTTTCAATTGGTTACCTTGTTTTGTGCCTCATTTAAAAAGCTGTCTTTTATGCTTTTTTCCTGTTATCTTTCTTCTGAATGGGTGGGGCCAAACTGCTATCGGCCTAAAAGGCAGATATATGTATAGACTTGGTTTTCGTGACATCCTAAGAACAGTGGATTTAAACAACCTTTTTTTGCAACTAAATTTGCATATAGGGGCCATATGGATTGGAAAGTAAATGGTACATTTTGAACTTGTTCCTGTACTACTCTACTCTTTTAAGACTGAAAATTTGGAAAACAAGGAAAAATTGGTTTACTTTATTTACAACTCCACTGTTACATTCAAGATTTTACCCCTGAAGCAAATGCTGGAACATCAACACATACATTAATCTATCTGTCCTAAAGTACATTACAACTTGATTGAGACAAAATCAACAAACCAAGCACTCCACAGTGCATCAATTATGTCTCAAGCACATGGCTGAAATGTGGATTAAAGCAGCCTTTGAGATTTGTCATACTTTATTTGATTTTTCAAAGTCTATCATAGGAATGTAATTGACCATCAAACAGACAGTAAAATATTATTTATATGGGACAGATTAGGGCCGAGGCCAATTTTGCCCTAGTGTTTCTATGGCTTGCATAAGTGGTGATTTAAAATGGATGAGTGTGAGTCTTGGCTGTAGGGGTTTTGGGTTAACACAAGCCAGATCTGTAGCCCTTACAACAGCACAAGTCCCCTGATCCTCTGATCATTTCTCCAGAGGTGACATAAGGGTTGGATCAGGGCCAAGCTGGCTGATGTAAGCGCAATAGGGGCACATGTGTGTGTGTGTGTGTGTGTGTGTGTGTGTGTGTCTGTGTTAAAGAGGGGAAATAGGGGGTGATCATAAAGCAGAGCATGCCCCCAGGACTGGTTCCATTGCTTATCCTGTCATTTCTGTCAGAGGTGAAAGGGGATAGAATGGGAGGAAGACTTAGGGGTGTCGTTTTGCACATTATACCATCTAAAGGTCAGTATGTTCTCTCATCGACGGGATCCAGAGGGGGTCTGTCTCTTCCACTAAAATAAACACACAAATACACACGTGCACACTCTAAAGTCTATGAGGTGTACCTCATCACATATTCTCCACAGGAGTCTGTCAGTAAGGAGATTCGTCTTAATCTTATTAACAGTAGTCATTCATTCAGACCAGTGCAACACAGTGCAGTCAATGGCTCCACAATGCTTGATTCTGAATTTTTTTTTTGCTTAAGACATTCACAATTCCCACTCATGATGATTTTACACATCAATATTTTTAAAAACAATGCGTACATTTATTAAATTCTTACACAGAAAAACTTCATAGCTTTAATGGTCAATATAAATAAAAACTAAAAACATCTGTACGGTAATAGTAAACTTTGAACAAATGCATACATATTAAGTAATTTAAATATAAATCAAAATAACTGGAAAAATCCTGTTTTTAAAACAAAAATGACCAGCGGCCTGACTTGTGCTCTGACCCCCAAATCAAATGTATTCTATTAAGAGCCTAACAGAAGAATGTAAAGAAAATGTGTGTTCAGCACATTCGACTTGGAATGAAGCGATTACTATAGAGGTTAAAAAGTGCAGCATGTCAGCTCTAATCCGAGTATAGTTATGACTATTGGACCGTACAGAAATCCTTTCTTTTATACAGAGTGTCAGAAGACTATAAGTAATTGGAATTTTGCATGGAATAATTCTAGTTGTGGACTTTGCATATGGATTGTGATCCTGTTGTCTTTCATGAGATCCAGGAAGGTTCAGTACTAGTAAAAGAGGTCATTATGAGGTTGAAGTGTCAGAGTAAATCAATCAGATACATCACCAAAACAACAAGCATGTCAAAATCCATTTTCAAGCATATTGTTAAAAATGAAGAATTCACTCACAAAATGCAAAAACAACCTGCAGAACCGTGGAATATTACGTTAACAGCATGACCAGCATGATCTCAGAGGATTTATCTGATCTTTCTCAAGAACAGATTGTTCTTAAGGTTATATTTTGGTTTAAAGGTAAAATCTGTAGATCTTTTAGACAGGCTTTTAGACAGATGAAATATGACTAATCTGTACAAGGACTTGGAAAAAACCCTAAGAGCTGCATGTTCTTTACTGGCCAAGTCAAACACCTGATCCCCCACTGAGCTTCACTGAGTGTACATTTCATTTTTTAAAAGTGAAGGCAAAAGTTCCCCAAAACCTGGAAATGAAAATGACAGAGCATGACCAGGGAAGATCGGACTATCAGTGAATATCAGTGTTTTTCAAACAAACACTAAATAGTTCTTTTTAAGATATTGTTTATTTGTCAGACTATTTATATGTTTATATATTTTTATTTTATATTATTTATATGGACAAAAGTATTGGGACACACCTCTTAATTATTGAATTCAGGTGGCCCCTTACTTCCAGTGAAGGGCAATC